>JAYMTK010000344.1:0-23971 GCA_036897405.1 Pelargonium myrrhifolium
AACACAATTTGGATCTAACAGGATAGTTACATGAAAAAAAAAAATTTCTTTAGGGTAGTAACATGATAAATTGGAATCTAATAGAATAATAACCTGTAATTACCACATGATCTTTATTGATAAAGAACACTTTGAGGATTTCGCACGCTTCGCGGAAAATATTGATACAAAAATTTTAGGAGATGAAGAAGAGAAACTCTACTCACACACACTCTTGAGAATCCTATTCTTAAACCCTCTTGGAGAAAATTAATTCTCAAGCACAAGCACATCCGCATAGATCCTGCCCGCCCACAGATCGCCCCAGCCAAAGTGCGCCTTCCCTAAGCCAAGCATAGATTCTTATCTGGTGCGAGCATGCGAGCGCTTTTGAGTACCTCGCACACTGCTAACAAACACAAAACGGCAACTTTGGGCCGCCCGCCCTCTCGTCCAAGGCTTGTACTTCCTCGCGCGGGTCCTCATGGACGTTTATGCGCCCGCACGGATCTGCAGCGCGTGCAGATGCATCCAGGTGCGGACCCAAGAACTTTAGTATGTGGGTTCAAAAAAAAATTACACTTATTTTGGGGGGGAAATTGTTATTAGAAAAGAAATTTAGACTATATATACTATCAAAATTAAGTTATGTAAAAAATGAAAATAAAAACTATTAAAATCAACTTTTTTTTCTCCCACAAAATGTGGGGTCAACTGACCCCTCATCTCATCAAGTGGGTCGCCATTGAATGCATCAGGTCATGCACCCGCATCCGCCACTGCATAATCATGGGCCACTCTGCATCCGTTTCTAGCAATTTGCAAAAACTCTTGTTCATCCGTTTTGGGCCGTTTCACTAACGCATTAGTGAGCAACCCATTTTTCCCACTTGACTCGTATCCGCATAAAAATCGGCCCACAAAATATTTCTCACCATGTCGATTATTCAACAATAGGGATAAGAAGATAGATCAGCACCTGGACCATCCAGAGAGCAATGGTGCCAGCAGCAGCTCAAATCTTGTCCTTCTGGCCAAGAGGATTAATACTTTAACCCGCCTTAATTTTTTGCCATGTGGCAATGGCTTGGAAATCAACGGAATGAGGACGAGATATGGGCTTCAGAAAGTTGAAGACATCGGCCATTTCTAATCAATTTTTGTTTCTTGCGCTCGAGATCGAATCAATTCGACAGTCGACGAAGACGACGACAAGCCCTAGTTTATGAAAGTGAAATTTTCTTTGATTTTAGGATATGGGTAATTGCACATGAACTCCCTTTACTTTACATGTTTTGCACATGAAAACCCTAAAGTTTTATTTTAACTTTTGACTACCTTGTACTATGTCGGGGGCCTCTCCATCACGAAATATTCTATTTTTAACGAAATATTCATTTTTTTGATCATGTGTCCTGCACATGACCTAAATTTTTCCAGAAATGCTCATTTTTCCCTTTCTTCTTCAACATTCAAGAACACTTGGTCGCCGAAAACTCGCCGAAAACTTCAAACATTCAAGTGTTCACGAATGTTGAAGAAGGATAAAATGGATTTGCAGTGTAACAAAAGAGAAATCGTAAGAGATAACCACATGAAAGAGGAAAAGAATAATGATTATATCAGGGCAAAATATATGGGTATGATTACTAACCAAGTGAGTCTTGGGACCTATGTGTGCTCTCCAAGCATTGTGAGTAGGATGAGAACTCTTACTCACAAGCCACCATCCCCCTTATTTATTTCCTCCACCCACCACTTACCACTCACGGACATCACCGTCCAAACCCTAGCCGCACATCCCAAAACCCTAAACATCCCTATACTTCCCTATACCTTAGCATTTTTTTTCCAGGAGGGATCAAGTTTTGATTATAGAGTTAATTATTAAGATTCTGTTTAAAACACAAAATTTATTAGTGAATAACTAATTAACGTTTGCACACTAATAATCATAAATATATTTTTTATTCCTTAAAATCGATAAATGTAAATAAATTTATAACATTAGAACATCTCCATTTTCTACACTAAACATTATTATTAATTATATCAAATACATGAAAATAATACATGTATGAATCCTCCTCATTTTAAAAATACCTATCTTACTATAACAAAAAGTTTCCCATTATTGGAATAGAAATTTGAAAGCAAATAGAACTAACTCTTGGGAAAATAAATATAGGGAACTTTTTTAATATTTTATTTTATATATTTATCAGCAGAAGTTCCACCCTGAAACCTCCAAAAAGATTAAGTACAGGGAGCTATTACAAACGGAGTTAAGTATAAAGTAATTTGTTTTGCAGTTATTCATAACTTATATAGTGCTATAGCTTATACAAGTGCCAACTATTATACGTGTGCCTAATGACTACGATACAATGTAGAAGGTAAGCGAGGAGTTGCAAGCACGTGTAAGGGTTTATTTAGAAATAGATTATTTTTTATTTTATTTAGAGAGATCAAGCTCTTTCTCTTCTAACGGCACACTCCATAAAAATCCTTGAAGAAGTCTGGCTAGCAGCATTAAAGTCATGGAAGACCCAATGGAAGCACCTATGCATCTGCGCCTTCCTGTGCCAGAAGAAATAAATTTTAAGTCTGGTTCCGCAATCTCAACTTGTACGCTGTCATCCTTCAAATGACGGTCAGAGTTGAATATTAACGGTTCATCCCAAACTTGGGAATTTCGGCCAAGCTCCACTCGACTCAGTATAACATGGCTACTTTGGGGATAAAGTAGCCGAAAACAACGACATCGGCTATAGATACATGAGGAGGAACATACGGCGCTAAAGGATGAAGTCGGAAAGCTTCCCTCGCACACGTGTTGAGGTAACGAAGAGATGGTAGATCAAATTCTTGAACTAATCTTTATTTCCCGACAACTCTATCTCTCTCTTCTATAGCTTTACTAAAAACTTCTGGTTGGTTAATCATTTATGTCGATGCCCACTCCACAGCGTTGGAAGGATTGTCCACCATTGCAAGCATTAGTCCTCGTAAAAACATAATGAAGGATATACATTGATCAACTTTAATCCATTAATATATATGGGAATATAATTAAAGAAGGTGATTTCATATGAACACATGTTTATATTATATTTTTGGAAATGTATCAAAAAATATATATATATATATATATATATATATTTGGTTTTGTGGTGATTTGTTTGCTAGATTTTTTCAAAAATTTGATCGAACTGTTGGTTGTATGATATAATTGAATATATATTTAAAAACTAAAAATGAAAACTTAGATTTAAAATTCAAATTTATATTACGCTTTTGGTTATGATTTTAAAGTGCGATCATAGTTGGACTTTGTAGTTCAAAACCGCAGACAAAAGAGTTTGAAAACATAAACTAAACCAGATGTAGACCACAATTATGATAACTGCAGACTAAAGATACATAACAACGGCTCGCACCTTTAACTGCACCCTCTAATACTGCGGTTTGGGCCACCATAGTTATAGTTATGGGCTTTTTAGTCCGCAACTTTGAATTGCAGTCAATAATACCCTAATATTTCCTCTTCCAACGGATATTTCCTCTTCCTCTCTCTCCTCCCCAACGGATCTTCCCTCTTCCTCTTCCTCTACCCTAACCCTAACCTCTCGAGTCTTGCCCTTTACCAAACCCTTATCTTCCATATTTGATTCATCTGAAACATGGATTATACTCATTTTGACTCCTCTTAGACACGCCGTATGTGGGCGCCAAGTGAGTCTTGGGACCTATGTGTGCTCTCCAAGCATTGTGAGTAGGATGAGAACTCCTAAAAGCGCCTACCACTTCAGATAGTGTCCTGGTGTCTTGGCGAGGCGATGAGCCTTAAATGTGTACAAGTGAGGTATGGAGCATTGCATACGACCTGACGATATGAGATATATACATATACGTTGACATATATAATATACTACTACATATAATTTATATGAATAAATTTGAGAGCAGGAAAAATCGGAGACGGGGGGCGGGGCGGGGAATGGTCTCCCCGTACCCGTTTGGAAACCGGGAAATTTTTTCTCCCCATTCCATGCCCGACCGGGGCAGAGAATGCGCGCGGGTCCCATCGGGTTGGGTGCAATTGTCATCCCTAATTTACCAGTCTATTTCCTAATTCCCATGTGGTGATTAATTTGCCATTAATTAAAATCCAAAACTCATACAGATATATTATTTAATGACTTCAGTTTGACGGTCAAGTTTCAGTGCAAAACCCACGTGACTTAACTAATTAATAGTAGTATGCAGTATATTAAATTTCTCATATATATACTAATATACTATTACTAAGGAAAGAGGGTACGCAGTAGAGGGGAAGTAACCATGCAACGACATCGTGAATAAGTCGGACAAAATAAGGTCATTTACTAAATAAGTACACTCACTAATGATCCAAACTATACTATTAAAGTAATACAAATATAGTTGATGTATGTCTCAAAAATGATAAAATAAGACTAACAATAAATTAAAATAACAACTTGACTCGATCGATCTCCCACCAAGTTTATAAGTAGAGCCAGCTGAAGCCACTAGATTCATCATCAGCACTCAAATTCTTGGTATTGAGAAACAACTAATTGCTTGCAATCAATCATGTCTTCTTCTCCAATCTTTCTTCATTCAAAAGAAATTTCAGTTCTTCTCATAACCCTCCTGTTTGCGCTTGTGGTTGGTTTTCTTATGAGAATCAAGCGGTATTTTCTCACCAATATTTCTACAACATCTGAAAAGAAAGTGACCAACAATAGTATTCATAAGCTTCCTCCGGGTCCAAAACCATGGCCCATCCTAGGTAACCTTCCGGAAATGCTGATCAACAACATCCCAGCGTTCCGATGGATCAATGGCCTCATGAAGGAACTCGACGCAGACATTGCATGTGTTCGTCTAGGAAACGTTCACGTCATTCCGGTGAGGTCACCGGAGATTGCTCGGGAGTTCTTGAGAAAACACGACTCAGTGTTTGCCTCCAGAGCCTTGACCATGGCGGCCGAGTACTCCAGCCGCGGCTTCTTGACTACAATTTTTGCGCCACAGGGAGAGCAGTGGAAGAAGATGAGGAAGTTGGTGAGTGCGCACATAATGAACCCTGCAGCCAAACTACAATGGTGGCGCGAAAAGAGAGATCAAGAAGCCGATAATCTTGTTCGTTTCATTTACAACCAGTGCACGAGCAAGAGCTCGTTGAGCTCGAGCTCGGTTGTGAATGTTAGACTCGCGGCTCGGCATTATTGTGGCAATGTCACTAGGAAGATGTTGTTCAACAAGAGATATTTTGGAGAAGGTAGAGAAGATGGAGGGCCTGGTTTTGAAGAAGAAGAGCATGTTGAGTCGGCTTTTAAGGTTCTTGCACACATATATTCCTTCTCTCCGTCCGATTATGTTCCCTACTTGAGATTGCTAGACTTGGATGGACATGGAAAGATTGTCAAGGAGTCCATGAGAAACATTACCAAATATCAAGATCCGATTATAGACGAGAGAGTAAAGCAATGGAGTGATGGGAACAAGACAGAACCTGAGGACATGCTTGATCTTTTCATTCTCGCTAAAGATTCAACCGGGCAACACTTGTCAAGTGAAGAGATTAAAGCACAGTGTGCGGTAAGTAGTGATACAATATATACATTTGTGTACCATGAAACTTCCCTCTTCATACATTTAGATATTGTAAAATATATTTCACATCTTAATGGATTGAAGCTGATCAGTGTATGTTCTTCGTTACGTCTATACAGGAACTAATGCTTGCAATGGTGGACAATCCTTCCAACGCTGTGGAGTGGGCATTGGCGGAAATGATTAACCAACCAGAAATTATTAGTAAAGTTGTAGAAGAAATAGATAGAGTTGTTGGAAAAGAAAGATTGGTTCAAGAATCTGATCTACCATCTCTTCGTTACGTCAAGGCTTGCGCGAGGGAAGCGTTCCGACTTCATCCTATAGCACCGTTTGTTCCTCCTCACGTGTCTACAACCGATGTCGTTGTTTCGGGCTACTTTATTCCCAAAGGTAGTCATGTTCTACTGAGTCGAGTGGAGCTTGGACGAAATCCCAAAGTTTGGGACGAACCGTTGATATTCCAGCCCGATCGCCATTTGAAGGATGATAACGCTCAAGTTGAGATCGCGGAGCCAGATCTAAAATTCATTTCTTTCGGCACAGGACGGCGCGGGTGCATAGGTGCCTCCATCGGGTCTTCCATGACTTTGATGTTGCTGGCCAGACTTCTTCAAGGATTTACATGGAGTTTACCACCTAAAACGAGAGATATTGATCTATCTGAATCAAATACCGATCTATTTCTAAATCAACCGTTACATGCGCTCGCAACTCTTCGTCTACCTTCCACCTTGTATTCTAGTCGATAGAAAACATTTTTTTTATGAGTTCATTGATTTCAACTTGTATATAATATAGAATTTATTTAATTATACCCATATTTTTTTGCCATGATACGATCATTTTCATGTGGTTTTATCTCTCAACACTTTTTGTTTCACTGAAAACCCATTCTTCTAATGCTATGAATGATGTAATAATTAGGCTTTGGGTCTGTATCAGGCCCATCAAATATAAAGCCCATACACAGACCAACGACTCATTTTTCTGGTAAACGCGTATAATATTATATCCTAAAATCAAAGAAAAATTCACTTTCATAAACTAGGGCTCGTCGTCGTCTTCGTGGACTGTCAAATTGATTCGATCTCGAGTGCAAGAACCAGAAATTGATTAGAAATGGCAGGTGTCTTCAACTTTCTGAAGCCCAGATCTCGTCCTCATCCCGCTGATTTCCAGGCCGCCGCCACATGGGGTGTCGCCGCCGGCACCACTGCTCTCTGGATGGTCCAGGTACCGATTTATCTTCTTATCCCTATCCGTGTTTTTTAAATTATCCATTGATGCTCAATATTCAAGGATTGTTAAATTGTTTGGGAATCACCAATATTTTTGGATTTTGGATCTGTTGAGATTCTGATTTGGATTGCTTGTTTTCAGTACGCTTCCTGAATTGCTATGCTTGTTTTGCATGTTAGAAAGAATTTAGATAGGTATATGAATATATATTCACTTCATTTTCTTGTAACATTAGGTCTATTTTGGAATAATTGTGGATTTAGTGGATGCTGAATTTGAACAAAATTGTTATTTGTGGGATGCCATTGCTGGTAGTTGGATTATTAACTTTTTTGAGGATACCAAACTAATCATTGAAGCTGAGCAATGGCATTGTGAAGCTTCTGGTGTGGAATAAGCAAGGAAATAGTAAAGAAATTTAACTTTCAATTGAGTTACGAGGCTTGTTATGGGTCAGGCAGCTAAATGTAGGTTGTGGCATGTGTGATTGAAAGTATTGCTTGAATGTGTAGGCAGTGCAAAGGTCAGGCAACAAAGTGTTGGAGGTGGCATAATTGAGAGTATTGCTTGAGTGTGTGCTCAGTGTAAAGGGAGTAATTGCTCCATCGGTAGGTTATTCTATAGAAAGAAAGAGTAATGTTATTGTGATTTGTGGAGGCTCACTTAGGGTCTGGCAACGTGATGACATAGAGCATATAATTTGAAATGCCCCTTTCTTCAGATTTAATAAATAAATAAAAAGTCGGTGGCTCAGTGCATGAGGCTCCCACAATTGTAGGGTGTTGAAATCCCCTGTTTTTGTAGAGACACTGTTGTCATGACAAATGCTCACCTTCTTAAAACCCTACTGTTTTGTTATATTGCTTTTACATTGTTCTATATACATGTTCTTGTATTGTGTACTTAATCCTCACATCCTATTTTTGTTTGACTGACTGTTCTTTCATTTCTTTTATGAACAATTCACAGCCTTTTGATTGGTTGAAAAAGACATTCTTCGAGAAAGCAGAGAGCGAAGAAAAGTGATGAGGGATTTTGAAACCCTTACAATCCATTTTGATTTTTGTTGATCAAGGTTGCTGATGGACAACAGATATGAATAATAGAGTCATTTTCATTTTTGCTTGTTCCATTTGAGGTCATATTGACTCAAATATACTGTATTAATTTTGAATTATATTATGTTATGATTGCTCTTTCATGATTATGATGATTTGATGTCACCTTAGTAAGTGAATTATGAATACCCTTTCAATTTGTCCTAAATGAGTGACCCCTTTACTATTTCAGATAGGTACTTATACATGAATTATCAACAATATCCTAAAATAATTTAGATAAAATCCCTCGAGTTTTTCACAATAAGATTGCACGAGAGCAGAGGTGCATTCAGAAGGTCTGATCAGTGGAGCGGTGGAGGCAAAATAATTGTATAAATACTTTATGGGTTAAAGTCACAATTGATTCATTTACTATACATGCTCACAATTGATCCTCCTACTAATTTTTAAATCACCTATAATAATTGAACTATTCAATCTCACCACCAAACGCCCCAAATCTCATTTTTCATTCTACTATGAGTACAACTCTCGTCACATTTGAACAAAATTAAAAGTTCAGCCATAACTTGTTTAAGAGAAACTTATGAGTACAAGGCCTCGACTCAACTTCTTCGGCCATGCAAATGGGAAACGATCTCCTGCAAGGCAGCAACCCAAATGCAAGAAGGGACAATAACCCAAGTTTAGATTTACAAACATAGGGTAAGTGGTTGATTTTACTGGCCCTTTGAAGTCTCATGTTCGTGTCAAAAAAAATTCAGATTTGAATTAACATGCCCTTGTATTGTACGAGGAGGAGGATAAATAAGAGCCAAGAAAAGCCCTCAATTGTCATAAATGGGGTGACAATCCCATGAACTGACAACTGACAAGTGTCATGACCACAACACAGCAAAGCAACCAAACGAAAGAAAAACAGGGAACACGACCAGTTCCAAAAACATCCTCAAAAGTCCAAACCAATCATTCAACTAAATACATACATACATGCACACATTCTGGTATGTGTTTTGTTTGATCCTGATTTGTAGGAAGGAATGGAAACGACACATTCATCCATACCATTCTCTCTGTTTCTAATACCATGCATAAGGATACCCAACAACAAATCTCGATTTCTTGAATCTCGTAAATGTATTGTGTTTTGTTGGAAAAGAGTGTTGATGCATGATCTACAATAATAATTATAGTGGGATCGAAGGAGAAAAAAGTGGTGGAACTGTTGGAAGCGGCGAGGAAGGCAGGGGACGCAGCGGCATTGGGTGCGGACGGAGGATCAGAAGAGAGTAGGTGCCTTGCTGCGTTGAAGCAACTCAAGATCTTTCCTGTAACCCATCACCTCTCTCAACTCAGGTCTTATTCCTACCTAATTGTCTCTGCTTTTTCCCTTTACTTTCTTCTTTTTGCTTGTATAGTTTGTGTATATATAAGGGTGTGCGAGAAATGTAATGTAGGTGTATTAGACATTTCCGTCATTTATTTTAAGGATAATTACATGTTATTACTCTCTTAGATGTCGTTTATCATGTTACTACCCTGTTAGATTTTTTCCATCACGTTACTACCTTGAGTAAAAGTCAAATTTCGTTAAAACTAATGGACAAAATAGACGGATACACAATTTAGATCTAACATGGTAGTTAGATGATCTTACTTTGTTATAACACAAAATATTAACTGCTCGACTTTATAAAGAATTTACAGCCAGGGCATCCCTTTTACTCTGAGAATTGGCGGTTTTTTAGTGTAGTAACATGATAAATTAGAATCTAATAAGGTAGTAACCTGTAATTATCTCTTTATTTTACACAAGTACCATTCTACACACTCGCACATACCCTTGTCCTTGAGTTGTCTCGAAAGGGAGACCTCAATCATAATACACGAGCTTCTATACTGCTCGCCCAAATGAGTGATTTATTTAGTAAGGAGTAATGGTGTATATATACATATATATAATAGAAGCATTATAAAAGTGCGAGTAAAACTACATCCTGACCTGCTTTGCAAGAGTAGAAGTTTTATATTTCTAGTATCCCATCGTTAGTGAAGTTGTAAGATAAAGTACAATTTTTTGTTGTTTTAGCACGCCCTGTGAACCACACAAGAATTCTGAATTGTTTGTTTCATGATAATGATCAAACACACATGAATCTTTTTAAAATGTGTATGTTTTAGGTCGGCAAGAGTGTTAGGCTTTTCACAAAGCATCCTAAAAAGAACATACAAGTTTACGCTACTGAACTAATTGGCCAGTGGAGACAACAAGTGCTCGCTGAGGCTGAGCAAAAGAAAAGCCAACCCTTCCATCATAAAACAAGCTCTTCAAGCTGAACCTGAAAATGGTAAGATTGCAAAATCTGATACTACTCCTCACAACCTCAAGACAGTTTCCTCCGCCAAAGTTAGTCACAATGGCCTGACAAGCAAGAAGCTCCCAGCCCCAAGAAACCATCACCAGACAAACTCAACTCTATGATCAAATGCAACGACAAGATGCGCGACAAAATGCGTGAGACTCTGTTCGAGTCATTGTCTAGAGCGGTTACTGAGGCTGACAAAGCAATGCAAGATCAAGTTAATGCTAGTGACCCAATTCTAGCTGCTGTGTCTGTGGAATCAGTTCTGTTTCAGAAATGGGGGCGATCCAATGGCCCCCACAAAGCTAAGTACAGATCCATAATATTCAACATCAAGGACCCGAACAACCCGGACTTCAGGAGGAAAGTTCTCGGAGAAGTCACTCCCGAGAGGCTTCTCAACGACTGTGGCAGAAATGGCCAGCGAATGAGAAGATCAGAGAGAAACCTATGCTGAAATCCGAGCTCAACCAAAAGCTTCAACTGATGATCAGTTCAAGTTATGAACCCATGACTACATTTGTAATATGTGTGAATTGCAATAAGAACTGGAAGTTCTGTTAGTCTCTTAGATCTCCACAATGTTAATTTCTCAGCCTATAGGGTCGGGTTTGGTTCTTATCTTCTAGACAGGAATGTTCAAACTTTTTTGTATTTAGTGTTAACTTGATTTAAATTCAAAACCTTCAGCTAATAGGTGGAAGGCATATATATATATATATATATATAT
Source organism: Pelargonium myrrhifolium (assembly GCA_036897405.1). Lineage (NCBI taxonomy): Eukaryota > Viridiplantae > Streptophyta > Magnoliopsida > Geraniales > Geraniaceae > Pelargonium > Pelargonium myrrhifolium. Next base: position 11,019 of record JAYMTK010000344.1, read on the forward strand.
ATATAATGAAGACAAACTTTATATTCTTTCAATGTAGGACTTCCCCTCACATGCAGCCTGACAATAGGGTCAAACAAATGCAAATCTCATACCCATGTTAGAATTGACCACAACGAACTGTACAAGGGTCAAATAGATATGATATTATGTTAGAATTGACTCCAACCCAAAAACTAACGCTAATAAGTCTTAAAGTAATACTAATAGGTGCACTAGGGTCAAACACATCCTCCAACCCAAAAGTTCAAAAGTTCAAGCTAATAGGTCTTAAACTAATACTAATACGTGGAGGACCAACACGTGTATATCCAGTAACGACCAACATGAAGTAACGACAAACTTCACCTTCCAATGTGAAATAAGATTAACATGTAGTGATGCTTGCTAATTAATCATTTGCAAGAAAGTGTTCCAATCCATTCAAGTCATTCATTATATATAGGAACAAGAAGTATATATAATCTCATTGATGTCAACAAAATCAAGATTGATGCTGAGAGGGCTCAGAGTCGGTACCATTACGTTCCTTTAGCGCCTGGAAAACTCGGGAGCTCTTGTCGAAGATGTGAGCTCTGCGGTAGTAATCATTTGGCTCTCTTCCCTTATCGTCTCCCATGATGGCTTCGCGCTCCAAGCACTCCAAAACCTCCACCAAATTCTTGCCCTCTCCGCACTTGCCTATCTCCATCTTCATCCACTCCTCTCTTCCTTCTTCCTCCTCCAGTTCCTTCTCCAAGTCCGCCACTGAACACGCTCCCAATGGTTGAAACAATGGTGGCTTAAAACCTCCCACTTCCAAGCTCCATAGAGACCTTGGAACATTCCTGTTCAGAGGATAAGATAAGTTACAGAAGTGAGGATTTTTGAGCCTGTAAAGAGATGGAGAAGATGAGCCCAAGAAGCAATGAGCTCTGGCTTTACACACAGAGCCTTCCATGGTCACAAAAGCCAACTACACAATTTACACTATCTTTTTCAATTTCTCAACCCTTTGAAGCTTTTTTGCTGTTGCTGCTGCTATTCTTAGCTAGCTCAGCTCTTCATATAGGGTTTTGGGTTGAGCAATGAAAGCATAGCCGCCTTAGAAATGCCACCTGTCATGATATGGTTGAGGATCCACGTGTGCCATGCAGAGAACGCCACGTGCCAAACAGTGGAGAGAGTGTTCCAGAGAAGGGGCACGTGCGTCCTTGTCTGACAAATTTGTTCTCTCTTTCGTATGTAATAGTTTTCACACTTGTGTTTAGATACATAATTCAACTATACTTTCCTTTTCTTTTTGCGGGATCCACATAAAAAAGTTGCAATATTTCTCAGCCACACAACTTCATATTTGAAGCAATTTGAATCCTCAACGGTAAAATCTCTGACCTGTGGTTGTGGCTAGTTCTGACCTCTAAAGATGCAGATTGGCTCCATTGTCACTTTTAATGCCGCATGGATCAAGAACTATAAATCAAGAAGAATCCAAACCTGTTGTCACAATCACAGACAGAGAAAGATTTAACTCAGCTCTACTTTTGGTTCAGGAGTAGAAAGCTGTTCGAATCAAGAATCTGTCTATTTCACTACAATCAACCACTATCCATAACAAATAAATTAGTAAATTACGGTGAGTTTTCATCTAAAACTACACTAAATAACTCAGTAATGTACATCTTAAAGAAGGAAGCAATTCAATATGTACAAGAATTGAATGATTTGTAGTCTTAACATGTAGGCTTCTGGTTAGGAGATCCTAGCAAAAAGTGCATGCTCCAATCATTCAGTTTCTTGCATTTCCATTCTTCACATCTGTTGGAATGGCTAGCACAACTATCATTGCTGGAGAACATCATAACATAATGGTTATTGGTTGAGTCTTCTCTCGGCTGCTATAGCAGCGGCCATGGAAGGTGGTAAATGCATGAGGCTCTCACTCGGCTTCTCTTCGCTTTCTGGCACTGTCGATTGCACTGATGCAAACAGGGATTCGATATCTCTTAGGGTCAACACAGGCTGATCTTGATTCTTTTTGTTCCCGCTGATGAACGAATTGGTGCTCTTGCTTCTGTTCAGCTTATATATGCCCTCTTCCACGGTTGCACTTACCTGAAATAAGTAGAAAAAATAAGAAATGCTTACATTTTGAATCCCTAAATGTTATGCATATATTCGAGCAACAATGCATCCAAGATCAGATGAAAAACAAAAGTTTCATTAAGTCTGCTAAGACTTGGTGCTGAGCTCCAAGTCCCAGAAGTCCACACAGAAATCTTTCAGTCAATATTCCGGGGCCTACGAGTTGAGCTTCAAATTTAAGTTTCTCCAGCATGCAAATAAAAAGGGATGCAACAAAAAGTGAAAAAAAATAATAATAATAAAGTTGCTCAACTCTTATTATTAGGCACCAAATCCTTTGCTGGCTTATGTATATGACTATAAACATTATACCGACTGAGAGTTACGCATTTCAATAATTAGGAAATGTAAAGTAAACTATCAAATAAAATCCGAGAATGAAAAATTTATGTCATCGGATTTCCTCTTAGAATAAGTAACTCGGTTAAGGCAGCAAGCATTACTAATGCCAGACTGGTGGTTATTTTCATATTCCTCAGCAAGTTCTTTTGGGAAAACATTCTGATAACAGAACATGTACATACCATAAAACGATGAACAAGAGTTTTGTTCTCCTGACCAATTCGATGCACCCGGCTAATTGCTTGTGCTTCTGCTGCTGGATTGAGTAGTGGCTCTACAAGCACCACATGTTGTGCTTCCAAGAGATTTAGGCCATTAGCTCCATGCTGAATTAAGAGCAGCAATACTTGAACATCGTTATATTCAGGTTGCTGGCCACGCATCTTGGAATCTTCTTTTCCACAACTGTTTTTTCCTCTAAACTTGCTGATGGCAATTTGTGATTTCCTGTGGTTCAGGTACCATAATCATTTTGAAATCAAGAATAACATACATTGAAGACCACCATATGGTTAATCATCTACCTATCTGATAATAAAAAGTTTTAGAACCCACAAAATAAATGTCCATAAAAATTCATCAAAAAGTCGAAAACAAAGGTAACCAGCTCATTAAACTACTAAGGTGAAGTAATGGATCAGAGGACAAGAAATTATTCGAGAGCAGCTATTGTCATTTCAAAATTCTGTTTCTTTACTTTTTCCTTCTTTTTTCTTTTTTCTTTTTTCTTTTTTCTTGTCATCTATTGCTTGAAACACGCTAGCCTTCCTATAATTCAGCTCGATCCACCAGATCAGCCTAAATATATAAAATGTAACAGTGAATTGACGTATCCCTTACCTGCCTCCTTTCATCCGAATATGGGTGATACCATTAGCAGCAAAAGCATGCCCCAAGACATCAAGGACATCATTCCAACTAGAAAAAACAAGAACTTTTGCTTTCGGATCTGTTTGTTTGATGCACAAGATTCTTCTTGTGATTGCTTCAATCTTCACAAAATCCAAGAAAATATACATGATAATGAGACAGATGATATATGTACCTAATAAATTGTTTGCTATTGAATGAAATAACTGGATGGATAGGTAACATTGGACAGAAACCATGCCTTTGTTCCATATGAACCTTTAACAGTTATGGAAGCTTCAAACTTTTCATGACCTTGAAATGTATACGGCATGGCAGAATTATTTTTCCCATCATCAGCGTAAGCAATATTTCCAAAATCTGTATGCTGTCGACAAGTCGGGCACATTACCCATCTATCCTGAGATTTCCCAGCATGACTGATTCTATGTTCAGTCATTGCAACTAAACCTGCAAGAGAAAAATACCAAGTTTCACTCATATCAGACTTTGTATGGAGAAAGTAAGCAAAAATGAAAAACATTATGAGCCAGAAGACTTCACTGAAACTGAGCTGACAAATACAACAACGAAGAAGAGATTAGAAATATATTACTTTTCACTCATCAGATATAGTTATTCAGTAACACGGAACCCAAGTAGTAAGATTTGACATGGATGAGAGTTTGCAGACAATTTTTGGAAGTATGTTAAAAAAAAACAGATAGCTTTCAACCCACAAGGTAGGTTCAATAAGACATATAATTCCACTGTGTAAAAAAAGATGCAGTTGGCTACAATTGGGACAAATGCAAATGGGAAAAATGATGTAAAGCATGTTATTAGGACGTTGAAATTTATAGGACAGATAATATGGGGGAGAGATAAATGGAATGAAGAGAGTTAACAAAAGAAAATGATGTGCTTCGGCCATAAGGCCTACATCCACACCCCAATTGCCCAAAGGGTAAAATTTGTATTCACTAACTCGGTGTGTTCAGTACAAAGAAACCATATTTATGATGGGTGTAGCAAGGAAATACACATGGTAAGAAACAGATTACAAGAATTACTTTTAGACTCGTAATTTGCTCTATCAAATCTCTTGATTTACTATCATGAAAATTCAGCATATATCACGGGCTAGCCACTGGGTGCTACCCCAAATATGCATGATTTTTCTACATATTCATATCCCATGATTTATCATGAAAATTCAGCATATATCACGGGTTAGCCACTGGGTGCTTCCCCTAATATGCATAACAGACTATTATTCCATCGGTTCACAGAGATTGTAAGATAATCCATTACACTCACAGTCGCACGGAGGTATATCTTGATGTTACATGTGTATATCTTTTGAAATATTTCATGACTGGACTAAGAGAAGAGAAAAACCAAGGAAATAAAAGCAATGAGAAACTTACATTTGCAGCATGTGACATGCCCACATGAAAAAACCATCTTTTGATTGCTTAGTTTTTCTTGACAAACTGGGCATGCTTCTTCATTTGCTTTGAGTAAATATCCTCTTTGCTGCTCTGTTGGAGAATGCAGAACGGTTCCAGTTTCTTGAGCTAAGGCAGGACCATTTGGGCTCTCTACCGGCATTTTCTGTTTTGATTGTACCAAACCCTGGAAGAAGACAAGTGAGAACCAATAGGCGATGGTAGCAAAAAAAATATGACTTTTCCTTTAAAAATAAAAAGACGAAGGTAAATTAAAAACATACCGGTGAAGATAACATGACTGAATGTATTACTGTCTTTATCTTAAATACAAAGATTATTAAGGAATACCACATTGAAAAAAAAATGTGAAGTTTGTCACCATTTGATATACTAATTGGGCGTAACATGTCGTGTCATAGTTTTTTGAAAAACCGTGTCGCGTGTCGGTATCGGTGCATCATAGATGATAAGTTTGAAGGAAAAGAAGGAAAATGTTCCATGGTCCCTCAACTATTCATTTTGTTACTAATCGGTACCCAATTTAATTTTCTTTATAATTTAGTCTCAAACTATCCATATTGTTTCAATTGGTCCCCCATGTATATTATATTGTTTTGAATTGGTCCAATCCATAACGATGCCGTTAAATTAGGATGACATGGCAATTTATTTCTACAAAAAAATTGTTGACGTGACAACCACATGACACTTAAGTTAGCTAAATTTATGAATGAGACCATTTTGAAACAAAATTGTAAAATTGGTCTCATCAGTAAATTTAGCTAACTTAAGCGTCACATGGTCGCCACGTCAAAAAAACTGTCACGGCATCGGTACGGATTTGAACAATTCGAAACAAAATATCATAGTTGGGCCAAACTGGAACAAAAATCATATTTGATACCAATTCAGAACAAAATGAATAGTTAGGGGACCAAAATAGACCATTTTCTAAAAGTATAATTGTGTGTGTGTGTGTGTATATATATATATATTTCAATAAACCACCAACAAATTATCAAGGGCGAGCTACTCTATACAAGGAAAGAAAATCAATTATAAATACCCTAATATACAATAATCCCTAACAATCCGCTGTCAAGGATGGATTGCAAGTCGTACAAATCTTAACAGATACCAAAAAGGAGATTGAAACGTCTGCATCAAGAGTATAAATCATTACTATTTTATATTGGGATAAATATTAGGGCTTGAGCCTCCATATTAAAAGGTCAACCTTGTTATTTGGGTTTGGCTTCCATATTTATATGTAGTTTCATATTTCTATCTTTTACCAATGTGAGACTATATTCAACTCTTCCCCCTAGTGTGCTCGAGAACTCGCATCTTTTTGTTATGGGCTCAAAATTTGCACAATCAGAGGGCTTTACTCTTCACATTATCCCTCACGTAAAGACATTTTTCTTTTACACATGGACCACTGCAAGTATATATAAGTATGTGAACCGGAGACCACATGAGAGTTTGTATGAATGAGCCACATGCCCGGATCAAAACTACTAAGATACCTTATTGACTGTTTAGTATTTTATATTAGGCTACATATAAGAATTTTGGGCTTCTCATACTGAAGTCAATTTTGTTACTTTGATTTGGCTTCCATCTTTATATGCAGTTTTAACCCTTATATCTTTTACCAATGTCAGACTTAATATTCAACACTCCCCTCACGTGCAAGCCTCGTATCTTTACCATGGGCTCAACATGTGCATAATCAAGAGTTTTCACTTTATTAAGTATTATATGCTCCGTTAATAATAAGTTCCCACCATTCCAGATCAACTATGCAGAACTTTTCAAATGGCAAGTTTTCATCACTCCAATATGACCGATTACTTGCAACAACTAAAATGCTTAAGAAGCCAGCCTTGAGTTCTACCTCTAAATCTCCTTTTATTTATTGTGATAATTCTAGGCCAATCATAGAAAATTAATAGATAGATCTTCAAAAAAAGAATTTGTACTATTACCTTGAGGTAACGGAGTTTTCCTTTTGTGTGTGACAACAAGGTCAAGGACATAAACTTCTCACTAGAGTAGTGCGCATTTGTTGAAACTAATTCTTCTAAGCCTAAGGCATCAACTGATTTGTCATTGTCATTTTCTCTTAGGCGCAATCGTGAGGTTGCCATCTTGATCTCATCATGAGCCTGCAGAACCTGAGCTTGAGCACTTGCCAAGGACCTTGCATGTGCATATTCTTTCCGCATGCCCTAAACCAATGAGAAATTTAGAATAATGCTGCAAAGTAGATATGATAACTAGTGCCTATATGACCTCATGGAAAGATCTAAGCAGGATAACTAACATTAAATCCAATCAAGATCATATTGAGGATAATCTCTTCTGATATTTTTTTTTTGATAAGCAATCTCTTCTGATAATTATATGAAGCATTATTCTTTATTCACTACATATTAAGTAATTACGTGACAATGCAGAATACCATCATGAAATAGGTTAACAGCTCTCAGAGAAGTATAAATATATGTTAAGGGGTAAAATCATTTCCACGAACTAATGAAACCCGTTCCTTGTGAAAATACAAAAAATGAATTAATACCATTTGAACATTGGTTTAAAATCACTAAAACAACATAAGATAATTACTTGATTGCAGGTTAGCTAGGGCCTAACTGCCTATTGGCTATTGCTAACAATTAAAAAAGTTAACAAGGTGATACCTCAAGAAGATGTAGCTGCTTGGTAGCTGCAGATATACCATCTCTCCCCAACTGTATTTTGCAATAGTTCCTTATAACTCCAAGTACAACCTCCAATTCAGATGGAGATTTTGAAACCTAACAGGCAACATCATACATTCTTTAAACACCAAAATTACCGAAACCTTGAATGTATTACTAAAAATTATATAAATACAAAAATCATGCATCAAACACTAGGGAAAGGAATGGAAAAAATAATGGCCCATAGCAGAAAACATATTCAACGATCAATTAATTGGCTATGGAGTTCAAGATATGACCCTTTAAAACTATATCATAAAATGAGGACTGAACTAATTCATTAAAATTGCAAACATCATGGGAAGAGCCAACCTGGAACGCAGGTCTGATTATTGGCTATACAAGCATTAGGTAGATGGAGACACAACCAGGAATCAGGAATGCATAACAAGATTTGGATGTATTAATACTAGGTTTCAAAGTAGAAGATTAAAGCAGATAAAATTGACACCAATCCCATATGCCCCAACATACTACAGAAAGAGAGAAAGAAAGAAGCAGCAAAGCATACTGCTCAACATACCATAAATATGAGAAAAGAATAACTAAAGCGACAGCAAAGCATTCGGCTTAGTCTTCACACATAGGTAACTTCATGTTAGGGAAATGATAATGGACAAAGGACATGAGATAAAGCAACTGACCATGACTTTTTCTCCAACGTCTCTCTTCTTCATGGTTTCATCTGTCGCACTGGACAGTAAAAACCGATTTAGTGCAAAATTCTTCTTCCGCAAATCTACTGCTTCCTCGGCTGAGTTGATTATCCCACCATGCACTTTATTTAGACGGAAAAGCCGAGCCTCATAAACCTGGATAAATAGGTAGAAATGTGAGGACCTGAATTTACTCTGAATTATAGGTGAACTGGAGAAATTAATGCCAACAAGCATTTTGAATGCAATACCTGAAATAGTTCATCTAGCTCACAGTGAACACAAGTGGGACCATCACTGTTTTCCTGGCAGCATATTGGACAGTATCTTACACGACTAATATCCTCCTCTCTTGGTTTGTCCATGGTCTGATCTATTTCCAGAACTCGATCAAGTACTTGTTGCCTAGATGTTTCTAATAAATCCAAACTAGTTTGAATATGATACTTTAGAGTAGTAATGCTCCGAAAGCTGGACAAAGAACAGTAAAAGTTAGATAATATCCATTGTGAGTCATATTCATATTGAAAAGATTCATTAAAAGCCTCGCAAGGCATTTCCATGTCTGTTTATAGAGCATAATACTCCAAATTTCTTGCAAAACTGAATAAGCCTAGTTAGATATGGCAATATAAAGCATAAGAACAAAAATGAATGGAAATTCTTTGAGAACATCTTCACGAGGGATTGGCAAACAATACACAAAATCTTGGCAGAGTGCAAGGCAACCATAAATTATATAATCAAAATAAAAGCTGAATGATAAAAGTAGTCATTGTCATCCCAAAGACTTCGACGAATGAAACCTTGGAGCTAACAATCAGAATTGAGCACCACACAAATTCAGATAGGTGAACTAAGGAGGAAAGTTGGAAACTAACTATGGTGCTAGCTTTGATGACTTTGAATTACTCGGAGTTACCGAGACAGCCTCTCCAATTTTTCTGATCAGCTCATTTAAGGATTCCTTACTCTGCTCAGCATGATCGAGGGCTTCCATCCACCACCCAGAATCTTGTTCTTTTCTTTTAACAAATGCATCACAAACCTGCAGAACATTTAAGTAAAAATCAGAATCAAAATTCAAACAGGTAATCAAAACTAAGGTAAGAAAATACAAATCAATTATAAGCTATAATATCAGTATAGAATCCTTAATTAAAAGTCTTACTGAAAGAAGCATCAATTTTCTTGATGATAAAACTATTTCTCAATATAACAGATTTCGTGCTATAATGATTAACAAATTAGACTATGAAAATGTAAGCGAATATAGGTGTTCTCTTAGCATTTTTTTTTTTTTTCTTCGCAAAAACACCTTAAATATGGTAGCAGAGACAATGTTGGTAAATTTTAATGGAAAGGCTAACATGATGATGTTAACGGATGGACCAGCCAGAGCTGCTAAAGAGAATGAGGTGATTGATAGATGGTTCATTTACAATTTGTTACTGGTTTTTTTAAGGATTTGGCAGTTCAACGACAAGAGGACTCACGGAGAGGCTATGTGTCCCACTAATTCCAGAAAGTAGAACTTCATATCCACGCATTACAATGATTGTTGATGGTGCAAAATAAATCTGTGAGATAAATCATCTCGACTAAGACTCGGCGAGATAGAATAGCATGTGCCAGGCACTTCCGACTTCACTACTACCACGTGTCCACCATGCAAGGGATCAGTCTTCTAAAATGGCTCGACAGAGCTGAGGGCTTCCTGGTCTTTCCATGTCAATGAGTAATCGAAACAGAGTCCACAACAAATAGATAACCCAGTCCTGTGTGTATAAATAACTCTTATACTCTTCTTGCTATCTATGTTCTCTTGAAAGATTACTTTAGTCATCTACTTACTTCAGCTTCCGAATAGGTATGCTAGGCAATAAGTAACTCCCAGCTCCCCTCTGACCTGTTTACAATTTACGGTAGCAAGACCTCATTTTCACGACATTCCCAATTCTAGGTTGCATTTATAAGTATCAGATTGTTTTCCAAAGCCTTTTTTATGGGAGTTGCTGCGACATCCTCAAAAAAAGGAAGAAAGAGAAGAACAAAAATAATACTTATAAATCTCATAATCATGCAACATCAAGGAAAATGCACATGATTGACCAATGTCAATGGTTGTCATTTTAGCACTAGAACAGATTAACCATTTTACTATATGTTATCACTTCACGATAAAAGCGTAGTTTGCATAGATCTGACCCGCGAGCTAGCTACCAAAAGTAATGTAATGCATATTCCCTATTTCTACTAATCCTTTTGCATTTGACATCATTCAGATGTCTAAGATATTAATTGATGAAAAGTAACGTGCTAGGGAAAAACATGAAGGGCGTACCTGTGCATATGACTTTCTGAACTCTTGCTGAACCAAGGACAACTTAGAATTGAATACAGATAAATACTTTTGTTTCAGGTTCTCACATTCTGCAGTCAAACATTGATCATTGGGTGATTGGGACTCTGATTCTCTATCACTCTTTATAATATTTACCGAATGGTTAGAAGTACAATCACATAGTTTTGCCGTACAAATAGTGACATTTGCGTCATTTTCCGTATTCTCTTTTTGCCGCTTCACAAGATGTTGATCAAATTCTTCATCACTGTGTCTCTTCAATGCCTTCTTTTCAGAGCTTTCAGTGCACTGCTGTCGCTCTGAGTGGAGTTCTTGCAAGTGGCTTGAAGCAGCAGGGAGTATTTCAGCCAGATTATGGAGGATATGAATATTCAATAATGGGTCCAAGCGGAAATCTTCAGAGTGCTCCTTAACTAAGGCCAGTGCTTCCTTATACAACAATACTGCTTCAGAAAAAATTTCCTCAATTATAGCTACTGCTGCCAAAGCATTTAATGCAATAACTAGCCGCCTCAAAACTTCCTCTCCTTCTATTTTGGTCTTTCCTATCAGAACCTACAGAAGATTCCAGTCAATCGAAATAAAAGTGGCTAAAGCTTTATAGAAGATCTCACCTATAGTTCTTACACGTAACCCACCTGTAATATCTCTTCCATGGTCATGGGGGTCTGTTGCAATGAACGCAGCCCAGAACTTCCTACTTGAGGATGACAGCATGCTTGGCGAAGTTTCAAGAGTGAGTTTAGCAGCTTTGCAGCTTCCACATGGGTGATGAAAGGATCAGAGGAAGCATTAGGAGGTACACAACCTATAAAAGAAAAAGAAAAGAAAAAAAGATAGGTGTCAGACAACATATTGCTGTCAATCCGGTAATCAGTATATTGCTGTTTTTTAAAGGTAAAAATACAGGATATCAATGGGAACCTGGGAATTCTCTTTTGAGAATATCATCTTTCATGCTTTGAATAACTTCACGGGCATAATTCACACAAGTTTCATGCTGTCTCTGATAAAAGTGCTCTTCAATAGGAGAAAAAGAGAGCCACAAGACACATTCTTCCTGAGGAGGAAGTTGTAACTCATCGGCAACATGTGCTTTTGAAGAACGCCACATAATTTGTTTAAAGAATCTATGCGTAAATTCCATTGCGGCAACATCTCTCCTCTGTAGCAGTAAGGTTCAATTTCAAGAAAGCGAAAAAGTAAACAGTTCAATTTTATACATAGATAGGCCCTTCTTTTATGTTTTATTATTTTTACTGAGTTTTTATTTTATTTTTCCAAAAGAATATTTCCCATATGTTGCACAGTCTATGCACTAGTCAAATAGTATACCTTTTTTAAGAACAACTAGAAAACTTCTTACCTCATAAGGATCTCGTATAACATCAACCCACCACCTGGAGACATCAAAAGGACTTGCTTTAAGGAACCTCAAAAGTCCATATAAATCATCAAGTCTGCGTTGAATGGGTGTCCCTGTGATGCACCAGCGATGCTTAGAATACAGTCGCAAAGCCATTTCTGTCGCCACAGCAGCATTGCTCTCAACCATTTGGGCCTCATCCAAACAAATTCTCCACCAGTATATTCTAGTAAGCAGAGTCGGAATGACAGGGTACCTAACCCAAATTGATATGTCAATATCTTTGCACATGTAATTGAAACAACTGTGCACTGCAATTAACTCAGTGCAGTGCTCAAGCAAATAGCACAAGCTGATCATATTATATCACGAGCACCGGTGCAAATCAAAATCATCAAATGCAAGAGGAGTCATGATAGGAGGTTATTTATTAACAATAAGAGCTATGAAGAGATTCGCATGGCATGGACTCTAAAAAGTCCGTGTAAAAGATTGCTAAGGAAATATTTGGAAGAGAAAAACAAACAAGTATGAACCTTAATAATTAATGCAAAGACTAGCATCACATTAAACACCTATGCTTCAAGAATTTTGTATGAACAAGTGAAGCATTAGTTCTAGCAGGAAATATACAACCAGAGTTCAAACAAACCTCTTCTGGAATCTCATGAAGCGGCGATCCCCTTCATGTCTATCAGAGTCGTGTGATAGGTCATCTTTAAGTACATCGTATGTTGTTAATACAACATCACAATTGACAAGGTCATTGATATCCATTACAGCAGGTTCATCTGAAGAAGTGTTTCTGACGCCTTCATAAATGCAAATTTTCAAGGAACCTGGATTCGTGTGGCTTGAATACAAAATAACAATAGGAAAGTCATTTGATACAGCATATTTCGATGCATCACAGTAAACTGAAAGCACATCTCATTACATAGAAGTATACATATTTTGTCCTAACAAAGAGATTTTTTTTTTTTTTTTTATTAACAAGGGTACAAACCCCGTAACCCCAACCTGAAACCCCGG
>JAYMTK010000345.1:0-23934 GCA_036897405.1 Pelargonium myrrhifolium
TTATTGTTCCAGACCAAAGTTTAAGGGTGCTAACTGTTTTGACCCGATAGTTCAGGGGTGCTTATTGTATTTACCCCTAATTTTAACACTCCAAAGAAAAGAAATTCCTATGAAAATAGGAAAACCGGCTCAAACTGAATCCGGTCCGAACGGTTACCCCGGTCTGCAAACAGTGTCGTCATCATCACCACCAGCTATGCATTGCCTGCTTTGTGTCTCTCTAATGTAATGTATCTGTCAACTTCAGACACAGAGTAACCAAATTCACTGCATTCGGCGATTACATGCATCTGAAATCTTTGAATTGAGGTCTCTCATATTCATCTGGGTCTAGGGTTTCGAATCCAATAGCCAGAGCATCTTTCCCCGGAACCCTAGCTCTCTACAGCGTCCATGGACTCCTCAGCATCCCATGGCTTCAACATATTCGAGGTTTATCGGCGATACTGCGGTAAATTTCCTTCGTTTCTGGTCCTTAGGTCATAATTTTGGTTCTTAAGACCTCCAATCACCCTGGTACTACTGAACTAGTTTGATTCCTAAATTTTCTGGCTTTGATTTGATGTGACTGGTCCCTTGGGACTTGGAATTTTGGGTTCGATTCCTTTTTCTCTATGTGTTTTCTGTGTAGCTGAAAAGAAAGCTTGCTTGGTTTTCTGGGAGATGGAGTTTTCATAATACTTGGAGCTGGAAGGTTTCTGAATGAGCTTATTAGATATGAATGACTGTTAGGCTTGACTGAAGGGCAATTAGGTTAAAACTTGGTCAATGCCGTGCTTGGGGTCAAAGAGGAACAGTCAAAATTTTCTGTTTTCTTCAATTTTGTATTGTATGATGAATAAGGTTTGTTATGGGGGGCCTTTTCTACTTTGAATTTTTTCCCAGGTTATGAATCGAGTTTTGTTATTTATATGCAAATGTAAGTTTTCTGTTCAATTGGAGTGCTTGCTGTATTTGTCAATGGGATGTCTTATTTGACTGCGTATTCTGAAATCTTCTGCTATCCTAGTGCGAGCTATCCTATATCTATTGAAGAAGAAAAAAGAGAGAGTAGGTTTCTGGATTGGTTTTGTTTAAATTTTTATCAACAAAATGATTTGAGCTTGGCTGACGTATGAGAGGTTTTACTGGGTTTTCCATATACTTAATCAGTCTCTGTTGACTACCACAATCTTCTTGTTCTGTGTTCTTATATTCCAGCTTCTTTTACAGTTGTTCCGAATTAGTGGCAGTTCTTATAAATTATTGGTTTCTTCTGAACTTTCCTTCAGAGCTTAGGTCAGGAAATGCATACGCTTGTGGCAAAGATAGCGACAGTCGAGATGATGAATCCCAAAAGGCTAAATTTACAAGGGAGGCATTGCCTCAACTCTTGAAGTTTGTGGAGTCGAGTGTAAATACAAGGTATGCACCTTGACAAGCCATTCATGCAAGGTCTTCAATCAGAAGTGTTCTTGAGGGTTTTAGATTAGAGATTAATCCAGGCTCTCCAGCTTATAGTTCAGATCGTCACATTTGTGGTTTTAAAGTTCAGTCACTCAATACTATTATACATAAAAATTAAATATAAAATTGATTGATAAAGTCGCAGATAATGTTACATTTCAATTCCATTTTTTTGATGTATATCTTGTGTGTGTGTGTGTATTAGATATGATATATGGTAATATATTTCACAATTAAGACCATCACAAGAATATATGGCTGTGTTTGCCACTAAGGGGAGTGTTTGTTGTCTATCTACTAAGGAAAATTTTAGATATCTGTTTAAATTTTTATTAATCAAATTTAAATTATAAATTGAAAACTTCTTATGTCCTCTTGATAATAATGATACTGAGGAGCACTAGCTGTTTGTCAAGTGTAGATCATACATTGGTTTCTCATTTGATCGTGAATAGATGATTAAAGGTTTGATAAGTTAGTAGGCATAGATAATTTTGCTAGACGCTAGTAGTCTGCTTTTTGAAATAGAACATATAAGTTTCTAAGAGAGTGCCTTTTCAATATGCCACAGATAAGGTCCACTAGCTCACAGATTCCTGCAAGGGAAATTACCCAGTTATCCTGCATAATTTCAAGTAGTTAACTTTAGTGTGATAATCTGGTAGTTGTTTGAATTGAGTGTCCATAATTTTTATAAACTAAGTGTAACTTTCTGCGATTTTCCAGCAATTGATTGCATCTATTAACAATTTGATGTCGTTATGACAGTTTTCACAATGATAGGATTTCAATTTTTGATGAAATTCACAAGCTTATGTTGAGGCTAGACTTGATGGTGAGATGGATTTCCTTGAAGTTACATTCATTATTTTTTATAAAAGAAATGCTCTATTACTACTAGCTGAGGTGCCTTTTACATTCATCTACTATTAGTTCGTTGGCTAGATCTTGTTATACACAGTGTTATCCACTCTGACATCTTTTCTTGTGTAGGTAGATTTTTCTGAATTTTCGCGTTTCTATGACTTTGTTTTCTTCATGTGCCGAGAAAATGGTCAAAAGAACATCAGTAAGTTTTCTTATTTGGTTTGATGTAACCTTATTTTCCCTTAGTTATTGTATATGTTTCCAGATGTGGACGTCTTGGATTAAGTATCCACAATTAAAGCAAAGTATAATTAGTGCTTATGCACCAAAAATAGGACTGGATGAAGCAACTAACAATTTTGGGAGGGCTTAGATAAAGTGATCCAAGGAATACCTATCAAAGAAAAGATTTTCCTTGGTAGAGACTTAATTGGACACCTAGGTAGGAGTAGACAAGGTTTTTAGCAAGTGTCTCAAGGTTTTGGTTTTGGGGAGTCACATAAGATATTTCCATTATGATACGATTGCATCAAGTATGACTCTAACCCCTTTCCCTTTTGCCATAGCCGTTAATGAGCTCACGAGGCCTTTTAAAATGAGATTTTTTTCCAGATGATGTTGTCTTAGTTGATGAGAGTAGTGTATGGAGTAATGCCAAATTAGATAGATGAGAGAGACTTTAGAATCAATGGAGTTTAGAATAAGTTAAATCAAAATTAAATATATGAAGTGTAATTTTGGCAAAAATATAGGGGTAAGGTACAAACAAATAGCTAAACATAAGATATATGCTTGTAACCTTTGTTAATAAGTTTTCCTCTCTTCTATTTTGGTCAATTTACAGCTGTGATCAGGGCGGTGACTGCATGGAGATTAGTTTTAGTTGGTAGATTTCGACTACTTAACCATTGGTGTGACTTTGTTGAGGTACATACGATTCTTACTCACCAGCGCTGAATGTTTGTCACGCTACTTTACTTGGGTAAATTTAATACATAGCTGTTTATCTTCTGATCTAGAGTGATCAGTAGTAACCTATACTAGTAGTTTTAGTGTTTTCTGCTATGCAGCTATAGGATTCATGCCATGTTCCAATGTGCAATAATACCTTTCTGATTTGATAAAATTTTTTATACCTGATGTTCTTTTAAAAGCCTATGTATGTCATTGTCTTAGTAATTTGCTAATGAAAATTAATTTTTATTGACGCATGCTATATGTTTAAGTTCACATGATTACCACCCATTTATGAATGTTCCCTTGTCATGGTGCAATTGTCAAATTTGCATGCAGAATGGTTCTATGGTATGTTAATTAGCAACAGAGTGTTGCTGAAGGATTCAAGTTGATGACCCCAACATTGTTTGGGAATGGCTTGGTTGTTGTTGTTGCTGCTGTTGCCAATTGCCTAGTACTATGCATTGAGACAATAATTTTGTTACTTATTTTGGGCATAGAATATACAAATTACTTGCCTATCCAGTCAAACCATGAAATAGAGTACTTTCTGTTTGTCTGTTGTATTTCTTCCAATGTTACTGATCTGTTGAAAATCTTTTAGAGAAATCAACGACACAATATCTCTGAGGATACTTGGCAGCAAGTTCTAGCTTTCAGCCGATGTGTGCACGAGAATCTGGAAGGCTATGATCCTGAAGGTATTACTATCTCCAAACTAGTTCATACAGGCAAAACTAATGCAGGGCACATCATATATATTAACTTTTCGCCATTTAAATTATCGTCCCTGTAATTGTGACGAAATTGATTGTACATTGGCTATTGTGATGTTGCCTTCGATTATGTGTTCAAGGACCTATGATACAGCTAGATATCGAAGTGATAGCTAATTAACTTTCCGGTTTATACTTTTAAATGACTCACAGCACATTTCATATGGTTCTTGCTTGATGTGATACGGTCATATGTTGGAGTACCATGTGTTTCTTGCATTTAACTTCTATAATGGCACATAGCCTTTGCATGTTTTTGTTGGTGGATTGTTAAACCAAAGGACCTTCTCCTTCATCCACCCACATGTAGCCCCTTCCATTTCTTGTCCTAACTCTCAAGTGGAACAAAATATTGAGCATCGTTCCTTGCAGACCCCAGGAAACCTAGGTATTGGTAAGGTAAAGGATGAAGGCAGGATTCATTTAGCAAATCTAGGTTTTTGTTATGAACACCCAGTAGGGCAAGTGGTTGATTTCACTTGGTCCCTCGAGATCTCAGGTTTGAGCCTTGGTGTTGGTACGTTTGCTGATAAAATAAAATAAAATCTAGGTTTTTGTTTTTGTCGCAGTGCAGAATAGTCGGACATGCTGCAAAGTTTTTACATCTTTTGCTGTCAACATGATAATCTGGAATGTCCCTACATTTCATTGATTTGATGTGTTCTGTGCTACATCAATATGGCTCTTCTTGTGTCAATTGAATAAATTTTTGCTGGTTATTCTGTTAATGATTGAAGTAACTTCTTGTTGCATCTATAATTTCTTCAGGTGCTTGGCCTGTCCTTATTGATGACTTCGTTGAGCACATGTACAGGTTTGCTTCCATACCCACCCTCATCTCATGGAATCACCAGTCAATCCTGTCTGTAATGCTTTGGCATTTTTGAGACATGATTGGCCATATACTTTTTCATCTGCAGGATATCAGGACCCAAAGATAATTCCAAATTTTACTGTAACTGTGGTGATACAGAATCACAGTCCACATTTGAAGACCCTCTGCCTGGTAATTAATGGAAGTATAATTTTTTTATATTGATGCGAGTGAATTGTGTTATCAAGTACTAGAGAAACCAGGAGATTTAGACTAGAAATAGGCAATGAAACTAATATTTCCTAAATACAATATACTTTCTCTGTCCCAAAATGAGTGTCATACTTTCTGTTTTAAGAAAAACTAGGGAGAAGTTAGTCAGTGTTGTATATCTACTCTTCTATCCTCATGCACACGTGTTGTAACAAACTTGAGGGATACTAACTAATTTATTTTAGGGACACTATTGGTAATTCATGTCATAACTAACTTCCTAAAAAGGAAAATAAACACTTATGTGGGGACAAAAATGCAAGTGAGACAAGACACTTATTTTGAGACGGAGGGGGTATTTCCTAATTTCCCCAGTACCTTTCTTAATTTTACTAAACTTAGAATTGAAGCTTCACAAGAAGTAACACGAGTTTGGCCTCATTGTTCTACTAGTCGATTGTAGGTATAAAATAAGTTTTGTTGCAGTAACATTTTGATTTTGTTGCAGGATTGAAAATCTTTCCTGGTTTAAAAAGGAAGGTACCCGAAGAGCTACCAGAAGATGAAGTCCCAGATGTCCCAATGCAAAGCTCCAGAGGCTCCATTATAAATTATAAGAGAGGTAGGCAGATTGAGCATCCACCAGGGACAACCACAGATGGTTGCACAGACATTATCAAACATAACAGTGCAGCGTGTTCGCCCAAGTCACCATGTGCAGTCGAAGGTTGTCTGTCCAAGGGCTTTGCAGGGCTATTCTCGAGTCGCCCGAGTTTGCAGTTTGATCAGGAAAGGAGGGTTTCCTTCACATAGAGAGCTCTGTTAATGTTGCAACCAAGAAAGCTGAGTTTCCGACATAGACGAACATCCATCGAGAGTTGATGTATTTGTATTTTTGGTTTGGGATTATCATCTATCAGTTTTGGTGGTATAGGTGTTACTTGGGGTTTATTTTGTTGTGATTAATAGTCAATAAAACAATGGTTAGTCTGAGTTCTTATATATTTTTATTTTTTTTTGAAATAAACCTTTTGTTTTAATTTGGTAGAAATAAAAATTCTGTGCAGGGTACTTGAGTCTTGATCTCTTTGGTTTGGTCTTTCGGGAAGAAGTTTTACTCTACAAGTAAAAGATTTGGTATTTATTTTTGGCAAGGAGTTTTAATCAATCTTTTCCCCTTTCCCCAACTCCAATACTCGGAGCGCCCTTGTTTATGAGAATAGATCACCATGGGGTTACAGTGCTCGAGTTCAATGCATGAGAAATCTAATTCTTCGAGAAGGCGGACTCATGTAGGACCATGAGAGAAATCTCAACTTGAGGCTACGAGGTCCAAACTTGACGCATAAGCAATAATGGAGCGTACTTGATATAGAAAATCCATGATCGTCAACATATGAGTTTTCTATTGAACTATGTATTGAATACTCTTCTACTAAGTGTAGGAAAATTATCTCATCTGATCTTCAAGGTTTTTTTTTTTCATTGTGGGAGAGCTCCTTTTATAGAAGAGTCAAGTGGGTGCCAATGGCAGACAAGTATAAGAATTCTTATGTGTGAAAATGGTTTGTCTTGGAACTTTATAGTTGTTATAGTGGAAGCCATGTTTTCTGATGATTTTTGGGTGCTTTAGAAGACTTCTTTTATTGCGTTCTTCACTATTTGATGATTCATTGCAAACTTCCACCACCATTTTGGTTTTCATAGTACTATAGTAGTTGGCTTTCTTATGCCCAAACTATTGGTTTCAAAGCTTCCATGACAAGTCCTACTATGTGTAACTTAGTTCCCTTCCAATTCATGTGTCATGTATCATTGCTATTGATGTTTGTACTTTCATACTGAAAATGGTCTTTGACAAAATCACTTTATGTAAACCAGCAAGAGTTGGAGCCGGCAATTTGATCCAAACCCACAGGCACCCGAAATTCAATCCGACCAACTTTCAGGTCGGGCAGGATTTATCATGCAAATTCCGGAGTGGTTTGGATCGGGTTGGACAAACCCTTACATGCCTGAAAACCATATAGATTATATATTTGACAGGAAAACAATGAAAGACAGTAGGGATGGACATACTGACAGATACTGACAGGGATGGACAGTAGTGCTATTTTCATATAGATTATATATTTGACAGGAAAACAATGAAAGACAAACTAAGTAGTACTTGTTGGAATATTTCCAACCAAAACAAAAGAAAGGGACAAGCAAATGCTGCAATCCTTTTGTTGCCATTCTATTCTATCCCAATAAAAGCTCCTCTGTCTTTACTTCCAATGTAGACAGAAATAATTAGATTATTATAAGAGTAGTATATTTATAAAGATTTCATAGAAGCTTCTCTTCCATGTTCCATCCTTTTCAGCAGAGCCCAAGTACATGTGACAAAGGACATTTGTGAATAAAGTCGGTCTAGCTTTTACCATATTTGTTGTCAACAAAAGCTTTGGTGGAAGCAAGGCTATCACCTGTTAAATATCCATACCATCTCTCATAGAAAAGATACTTTTCCTTGAATTTCATTAAAATATACAGGAAACAATATATACTTTTCTTTCTCAAAAATGACAACATTGACCCTCAGGTCAAAATGAACTACCAGTGAGGTGAGGCCCTGCATTCCATCTTCTGCACTTTTACTTTCTTGTGTGTGTATAATTTTAGGGAGAGGTGTCAGAGAGACAAAGCATATATGGACCATATTATGAATCACAAAGTACAGACCAATAGAAGTTTTCAGTTGACAGGAGGGTATAGAACAGTTGATAATCACAGAGAAAAGCATTGTACCCCCTCGGGAAGGTTCTTAGGCATTGGAAGTGCAGTAACGTATTTTTGGGGAGAGGATTTTGGTGGATTTGTTGATGTGGCAGAAGATGAGGTTCCTGAGGTATCTCCTTGTCCCCGCATGTGGAACCTAGCAAAACGGTTGATGACAGAATATCTTTCCAAGTCCTGGCAGTCCACTCTTATGTCTAACATGGATGCACTCTCCAATCTGCAAAATTAAACGGGTTATCCATTAAAACATCATATATGGCTATTGAAGGCGGTTTTCATCTTTGGGAAATGCCCTTGACACTCCAGAGAAGATAACAAAATTTCTCTTCCAAGTGGTGTGTCATCTACTGGGGGATACAGTTGAAAACACAGAAAAAGAGGAACTCCCAAAAGATTTTTCATGGGAATAAAAGTACAATCTTAAGCCATGCCTCTACTAACATGTCTCAGACACAGGCATATGAATGATACTAATGATGCGGCATAACTTTTCATACCTTGTGAAGTCATTTTCCAGCTTCTTTGCTCTGTCAGTGAAGTCTCCTGTAACTTCTATAAAATGCTTATCACTCACACTAGCTTCGAGCCTCTCAGATGTCCTGAACAATTTTAGAGGAATTAATTTCAGGATCAAAAGGTGTAGAATTTAATGAATATCCTAGCTATTCAATGACTTCATTAAATTAATGTACATTCTCCAAATTTTGGAAGAACGAGACAAAGAAAAGCCACCCCCAAGTACATTAAGACACCACTTACAAGTCACTATTGCCCTGGACTGCAGGCAAATCGTTTTTTGAGCCACAGGCCAAACTGCATGCATCACCTAAAGCCATTCTAGCAATTAAGTACGCCACACTATCAGTTCTGGAACTGACATCTCCCAATAGAATGGAAGCTGGTGCAGGTCTAAGTAACTGCTGTGTAAGCTGTGTTGTCAATATCAGCCTTCTCTTTGATCGATGATGCATGGGGTGCTCTTCTCCAATGAATTCAAAATCCTCTTCAACCTGTTGTTATATATGAAAAATCAAACTCATTTTTCCATCTCATAAAATTATTAAGATGGTAATTATTATACTCCGACCCATTTATTATACAACTACGACCGCACCTTCTCAGTTAGGTGATTTGTGGCATATGCCCAGTCTTGTTCTGCCGCTCTACATTGACAAATAAACTTCAACAGTTAGTAATGCAATATTAACACAACTGACAAGCGACGGAAGCGTGAATGAGATACGCGAAAAGTTACCCTGGTGTTCACAGCCCACATAAAATGAAAATAATGAATTTTTTATCGCCACAAAAAACAGTGAAACTGAAATTGAATAAACCTTAATACCTAAACATTTGTGCTATAACCAGAAATACCTGATATCTTGAAGCCTCTGAGAACCTTGTGTCACTTCTTTGTGCCATGGTAGGCGTTCAGATCTCAAAATTTTGCGCTTCCTAGCTCCTATGTTAGACCTACATTGCTCCCCAAGACATGAGGGCAACACATAAGAGGCAGAAAAGTTTTCACCCGCTTCAGAGCTGGACGTTTTACTTGCCAAAATGCTTCCAACCTGCCTTGGAATAGATATTTGATCCAAAGAAGTATGTGTAGGCAAATTCTGAGAGGACTTCCCATGAGTGAACTGCTCCATGGCAGTCTTTGCAAGCCTTGCATCATATGCTGGCAGCATCTGTCCATTTATGACAGTACCATATTGTTTAAACCACATTGGAGCCATGCGCAAATTAATCTGTGATTTTTCAGTATGATTATAAGCCACATCATTAGATCGATTCTGAGAAACATTTTGATTAAATGTGTCAGTTCCCTCAGAAGCTTGAAGAGCAGGTTGTGACAAAGCTTTTCCACTCAATTCTTCTCTTGCATCTGTCATGAAACTTAGCATTTTGGGATCCCCTGATGGGAAAGAATTGAGCCGTGACGAATTCAGTCCAATATGTGTTTGGCTCATGATTCTAGTATCATGCTCATACATTGACCGCTGTCCTGAAATATCACTTATCTGCTGAACATTTGCGACACCATCAGCTTCATTATATTTCTTCACTGCCCTCTTACTTGGATCATTCTCTGCTGCACTCTTCATTGCCTGCATTTGGTGTAGTAGAGTGTAATTTTGATGTAAGGTTTGGGAGGCTTTCAAAGATCGACCAAAAGATTCAAGATTCCTTTCAGAGACAGCTGAGGCATGGTTGACACCGTGCAATACTCTATTAAGGTCCTGCTTATTAGAATGAGACGCGATATGCTTCGCAATAGATTCTTGACCTTCAGATAGGCCACCACTCTGTAATGTGTCAAGTATTTCGGATGATATTTCTTGCTTAGATCTATGTTTTCCTGGTTGCACCTCATCATATTCAGAACCTTGTGAATTCATAGAACATGCACCTAACTCTGATGACACTGTTCTACCTTTCTGGGAATTTTGATCAGTTAACCCCTGTAAAGCCAATGAATTGCTTTCCATGCCTTTCTTAGATGGATCTATGGAAGGGACAGGAGAAGAAAGTCGAGAAGTTGGTACATTTTTCCAAGCATTTTGTAGTCTTGCTGACATCCCACCCTTTTGTGACACGCCTGGCATAAAAGTGGGCTGAGAGAGCGACCCAGTATCCAAAACTGGAAATGGATGACCAAAAAGGTTGGGAGAGTCGTGTAGAGAAGTATCTTGAGAAGAAGCAAGCTTAAAAGGTGGGAATCTGCTAGCAGTGCCAGTCAGAGTTTCCTGTGATGATTCACCAACTACAGGTGTATTTGACATGTGTTGTGTTTGAATCTGGTTTCTAACATATGGCAAACCAGATTTCAATACTGCATCAGAGGTTCCCTGCATATTCAAGTTTGAGGAGACATCCATTTGTCCAGAACTATTGGATTTTTCATCCCAATGTCCTCTATGAGATAACTCATTTAAAGGCGGCGACCGAACAGATGACGAGGAATCCAACCAGCCTTGATTTTTTACTCCCAACTCAGGATTGACTTGTCTTGTATTTACATTACTGACCATCTGTGGTGAATCCTGAGGAGAAAAGAAACGGCTTGTGTTGGGGATTCGTTGAGATGGAGGAGCTAATTTCAAACCAAATCCTTGAGAAGCAGTAGATTGATTACACATCTGAGCATTGTATGAATTCTGAGCATCTGCCTTGGGAACCTCAAATAATGAGTTGTGGTCAGTAGTGCCAAAATGAGCCATGGGGCTACTTTCCCTTGATCTGTCAACCTTGTGAAGAAGCTCAAGCATTTGCTGACTGCCAAATTTCAGTAAGAAGTCATTAAGTTATATAAGAAGAAGCTCAAAATGAAGTATTGCATAAACAAATTCAGATAAACAAAGTAACTAGAAATGAATTGTTAAATTAGTAACAGCAGGAAGTAATTATAGAATAGTCAAGGCCCGTGAAGTATATAGATGTAGAGAACCAACTCAACTAAAAGCTTAAGCTTAGAGTTGAAGACCCGATTTAAATTTTATACTCTAACACGCCCCCTCACATGTAAGCTAATTATCGCATGCATGTGGGCCCAAACACCCATGCAGCATGCCTTGTGCTGAAATTTAATTATTTAATTAGGGCAGCGGCAGCGGGATTCAAACTTGTGGCATTTAGGTCACCAAGGCTCTAATACCATGTAGAAAACCAACTCATCTCAACTAAAAGCTTAAGCTTATTGTTGAAGGCCCGATTTAGTTTTTATACTCTTACAATTGACAAAGGACAAACTAGGTGAAAACAATTAGGGAACTTGTGTTATGTGGACAGGGCTCTTTTGACCTCTCTTGCCGTGCATGTTTGACAGCCTTGCCAAACCACAAATCTCACGTTCTTGCTATTTTCAACGTGATTTACATGTATTGTTTATCTGATTGATTTGCATTTATTGCCTAACAAAATTATTTAACATATTTTCCATAATCCATACTTCCAATAATTGGGATCTCATGTAACAAAATACCTCGCCTGAGGTGCAACATTCTGGCCATTAGACCCAATTGTTCGACCAGCTGTAGTAGGTGTATTAGATCTATGAACACCTCCCAAAATTACCTCCTCCGATACTTTTGAGGTCCCATGAAAATTTGGTAAGGAGCCCTGTAATAGATAAAATACAACTATATTAAAAAAGAAACATAAAAAAACAACTAAAGAAGCATCTTCATTGAGTATTAGGGACTACATTCACCTGGTCCAAGTTCATGGCATTTTTAGACATATCACCAACAATATTGAACTGCCCAACATGCCCTTGCTTGGGACTATTCAATCCCTTAGAAAAGCTGTCTTTAAAGTTCCCATATGCATCACTTGCTCCCTCATAAGAGTTGCTAATAGCTTGGCTACTAGTATTTGGATTTGTTACAGCGGCAAAATGATTTACTTGTGAATCTTCTCTCTTCAAATTATCTGTGCGAGAATGTAGTTGCTCCATTTGTCCAGTCCAGGTATAACCATCAGGATCCATCCCCTTATCCATGGCTCCACTGACATCACCTGTTCAACAATTTTCCATAATGTTCACATTAGTATGCATGCTGATACAGACCATTCTACTAGGTAAGACGGGCTCAATATGTTTACCTTTTTGTTTATTAACCAGTTGACGAACATTATTGTGTGGCGCCATCCTCCGCTGATGCATATCACTTTCTGCGTGCTCATAATTCTGACCAGCCCATGTATTTTCCAAATTTGTTAGTGGTTGAATCTGTTGACTAATCTGATTGGATGACTTTTGCAGTGGGGTACAATCTGACCACTCACCAGCACTTTTGGGAGATTTCTGAAAGGATTTGTGAGAATCATACTGGCGCAGACTCTCTCCCAGCTCATTTGAACTCTGGAAGCCTGACTGTTGAAACCCGGGGAAGCTAGAGCTCATACTGGAATCATTCAACATGCGAAATGGTTTTGAATTTGAGGAGGCACTTTGCAAGTTGTTATTAGTCCAACCTGTTTGTTGCTTCTCCTCGTCCATGAACTTTGACGGCTGATTATCAGTTGAGAGTTCTGTATTCTGAAAAGTCAAGCCACTCCACTCCTCCTGAACCCCAGTATCACTACTAGAAGCTTCTGCCACAGCAGACTGCATGAGAGCACTCCAGCTTCCACTCTGAAGAGCACTTGAAAAATCTGACTGTTCCAATGCACTCCCAAAGCCTCCAGCACCCATGTCCATACTTCTGCTAAAACTAGTATCCCAACTATTGTCATCCATATTGAACAAAATTTTCTGTTCCAGTGGATCTAGGGGAACTAAACCCTGAGAAGGGGCAAGCTGTGTTGTTTTTTGCTGCATATTTTCAAGGTTACCAGCCTGCTCTTGCCTACTGTTAAAGTCTGGCGATGAAGCATTCGTTTGTAGAATATTTCCATGTTGAGGAGAAAATTGCCCAAAAACATTTTTCACTGGAAACCCCTGTTTGGAAACAAAATCTCCCTGTGTCATGCAAACGTTGTCCGAAGAGAAGGAACCATGATCTCCTGCAAAGGGATTACCAAATGTTGACTGAATAATAGGTTTCTGGATCTGATTACCACTAGCTTTGGTCAACAAATTGACAGAATCACGAGACATCCCTTGTATATGAGAATATTGATTCACATTACCTCCTGCACTACCAATAGGAGTACCATGTAAAGATACGTCAATCTGCTGAGGAACTAGACCCATAGAATGCATATTTTGATTTTGATCTTGTGGAAAAGCCTTTCTGTTAGGAACTCCTTGCCCAGCAGGAGATGACCCACGCTGCATCAAGTTCATAAACACCTGTGACGCATCACGAACAGGTTTTCCATTGATCAAGAGTGGAAGCTGACCCCCAGCAGCCTGTTTAGCAATTGCAGAGAGCTGGTTTAACGAATTCTGCTGTCTCACCTCACCAAATTGTTGCAGCTGCTGCTGTCTTTGCAGTTCTTGCAGCTGCTTAAACATTATGGTTTGCTGCAACAACTGCATATCATTAAACCCAGACTGCTGCATTGAGCGTGATTGTGAGGTACTCAGTTGTTGGCTCTTCACCAGCTGCTGCTGCTGCCCACTGAGGAAGTTAAAATCAGAGGAAGCTTCGGCAATTTCAGATTTTTCCGAATTCGTTGTCAGTGTGGGACTATCCACAGACAGATTCCCCTGATGCGATTCAAGAATAGATAAACCACTTGATGTTAAACTACGGCAACCAATTTCTGCATTGTCATCCGGAATTGCTACCTGATTTTGCCATCTCTGAAAGTTCTGGTGTCCAAGCATATAGTCATTTCCATTCAACAATTCGCTTCTGGAGAAATTTCTAGAAAACTCGGGCCTTAGATTTAATTGAGTAAAAACTTGATCAAATGGAACTTGCAGAAGTTGATTGACATTTCCCGTCAAAGAACCTGCACACCGAAACATTATATATATATATATATATATATTGTAAGCATTAAAACTGTTGTTGAGTAGATATCTATTTGCTCTCACGCCAAATCAAGATACAAAAAGAAAAAAACATGTGATCCAAGCATAGAAGCGAAGGCAACAGCAATGATGGACCAGGAAAGGTGTTCATTCCTTGTTTTACTAAAGGAGCAATATCATATGCAATTACGACAACCAGCAATTAGAGCACATCAACAAATGAAAAATACCTGATCGTGGTCTGCTGTCATAATTCGAACTTAAACCAAGAGGTGCCCCATTCTGTCCCTGGTTACAGATCTGCTGGCTGTAATTACTGTAATTAGGGACTGGTCGATCCCCACCAAAAGTTTGAGATGGATTCTGACCCAGAGAATAGTTGTTCAGCTCAAACAAATTGTGGAACCTGTCTTCGACTTCGTTACCCGGCATAGAAACATAGACCAAAAAATATTCCCAGCTAAGTAGCTTTTTGGAAAATTGTTCTATCCATGAAGGGAATCATTATGAATAAACTGCCTATTCCTACAATAATCTTATGAAATATTCCAAGTTCTGTGTTTTTCTCCCTCAGAAACCTACCCTGCACAAGAGTTCTCTATTAAAGCAGTGCCAATATGACATGTGACTCAATACCAAATCAGAATTAGCATACATCAACTGATTATCTCAAGGAATGAGAGGAGGAAGATAAAAGGGAAAATATCAAAAGACTCGACAATGTTAAATGGATACTGCCGAATTCATACAACAGAAGGCACTAAGAAATGGCAAGATCATATGTAATGTTCAAGTGGGTTTTGATCCTAACCCTGGGGAAACAGAATGTTTTATCCCAATCACTTTCTACCCACATTAGCAAACTTGAAACTTCCACCGAAAAGCTTGGTGAAAAAAGTTACTTACTATTTTATTATGCCTAAGCAGCATAGGAAACCATATGGACATTCCGAAAAATATGCCTTATATCAAGTCTTAAATCTTTGACAGCACAAGGAATGAGCTAATGTATATTGCAACCATCTAGTACAAGAAAAATTCAAAGCCAACAGGCCAATAACATTCCTACCTGGACAAATATCATAAATATCATACAAATATGAACTGAATAGCTTAAATACAACATAGCAAGCCATTCATACAATGAAATCAAAGAACTAATCATCCATAAGCTCGCCCAAAACAAGAAAAAAAACTTCCCCTCAAGAACCCTAAAATAATAATATCAAAGCAACCAAACCCCAAAATCACAATTCAACAATCCAAACATCCAATTCGCCAAACCCACCATTTCAAGGCCAATCACACTGAAAACAATGATCCAGATAGACAAAATAAGTAGCTATTTTCAGCAAACAGCACCAACAAAAGCAGCTGAAAACTCGAAATTACCAAAAAGAGAGCCAAATGAGCGAGCAAGTAGAGAAGAAGCTGAGTCCAGAGTTGCCAACCAGTGTGATCTAAGCAAGAGAAGGAGTGTTTAGGGTTCTCGGGGAGTGTGAACTTACGACGTCGTTTTCGAGTTCCTAGAAATGGCGATCAAAACGGTGAGCTCCAGTTTGCCCAATTGCAGTGCTTCTCGTCCTCTCCAGCTCCAAAACGACGTGGCTTCAATGGCTTAACAAAAAGCTTGGTGGTCTCTGTTCAGTGCAAGACGGAGAAGAAGAGAGAAAATATTTCGATTTTCAGACCAGAGAGCCGAAGATAAAGGGAACACAGTGACAATTAATTCTTTTTTTACCAAACTCAAAAAAAAAAACAGAAAATAATAATAATGCAGCTTCGGTTCCGAACCTAATTCCGAAGCTGATGCGATGGTGAGAGTTTCTGGATGCTCTTCGCGTGTTCGTTTGCCTTGCTTTCTTTGCCGTCCGATTAAATGACTTTTCGGGATATTTGCGGTGAAGATGTGAGGTAGAGACACGCGTGACGAGGCGCGTGTAGTTTGCTAAGGAAGGAAAAATGAAGTGAGCGTTGAAAAGTGGTTTGGGATATCCGAATACCACGCGCTTTAGGACACGCGTGGCCGCCCGGAGGGCGCTTTATTGTCCGAGTCGCTTTTAGATTTTTTGTCTACGATATTTATTTATTTATTTTCATTTTGTTTCTTGATTTTGTAAATATCTTGAAAAACATTAAATGCGAGTCTGTGTGAGGTTGTGACTTGTGAGGTTTATTCATTAATTATTCCGTATTTTTTTCCCGCCACCGAGTCGGCAAAGCCTAGAAACAAAAACAAAATTTTACGAAAAAATAATTAAAACCAATGAATATAAATCATATAGTTTTTACATTCAAATAATTAAAACAAAATACTTATATTTTCAAGGAAAAAAAAATATGTTTCATGTAGTACCAGCACTCTTGAACAAATCAACGAGACAAGTGAATAATATCACATGATTCATCGAGATCTCAAGTTCAAAATTCGCGTTTGTTTGCTTGTTTATAAAAATAAAAAACTTACCCCCTTAATATTTTAAATTAAGCATGAACCTGGGACTTCTAAAAAAATCCAAGCGTCCTAAATCGGTTGGCTTGATGGGTGTTGTTATCCAAACTACCATTGCTTTCTTTCTCTAGCAACTACGCCCTACAAAAGCACTATAGGAATTTGGTTGGATTCCAAGGGCATTTTATTTGTGTCACTCTTGCGATGGTAGTCAATCAGTCGATATAATAAGGGTTGCATATTTATTGCAACAAATTTGCAATGAAAATATGTCACAAGTTTTAGAATTTTGCAATGGTTTTGTATAATTTTTCAAAATTGATATCACTGGTAACGATGCAAATTATCAACAGAATTTGTAGTTGGTTGCATTCTTTTTTTCTTTATTTCAGTTATAGCTAGTGAAAGCATGAAAAATCTGATGTGGTTATTAATTAACGTATAATAATTTTAGTAACAAATGATAAATATGTTATTAGTCAAAATTCCAACAAATTGGGGATGTAGCTCAAATGGTAGAGCGCTCGCTTTGCATGCGAGAGGTACAGGGTTCGATCCCCTGCATCTCCAATCGTTTTATTTTTTTCCCTTTTGTCGTTTTAATTTACATACGTCGTTTTACGTTCCTTTTACTTTTCCCGCTCTGGCGCTCTACTTTCTGTATCCGTACTGTACTATATAAACCCACAACGGACTCATTTTGCTTATGCGGTGTGTCCTCTTCGGCTTTCTCTGAAATGAAGTTGAATATCAACAAAGCCTGCGATCTCAGCTCTATCTCGGTCCTCCCTCCTTCTAAACAAAGGTCTGATTCTCATTCTTCTCTTTTCAATTATTCTTCTGTTTCTTCATCAGCAAATTTAGACCAGAGAACTAGAAAATCTGATAGTTTTCATTGGTTTTAAAATTTTGAATTCGGTTGAAGCTAATTTTTGATGTGTTCATTCTACTTTGTCTTCATCCATTTTCTCCCCAACCAAACAGCCGGAAATAGTTAGTAATAGAATCTGCTTTCGTTTACCATTATTTTGTTTTGCTGATGGTTCTAAGGAGACTGAATGACTGATGCTGCTCCGAAATTCATGAAATTAGAAGATCACAAGTTTGAAATTAAATCTCTCACTGAAACCTTTCTCTATGTTGAGGCATTATTCGGAATCGTTATTTTGATGCTTGGAGAAAGGTGTAAGAAGCAAAAGATATTTTGAATCTGAAAATTTTGACTCGTAAATTAAATTTTTGGTTGAATTAGTTCGAATCATCTAATTTTTCTTGCTTCAGCTCAGTGCTTCAATTTTTCCTCCATTGGTAGGGACTGGAGAGTGTTCAGATTCATATTCCATCTGATTTTCCTTTTTTTATACAAACAATTTCAGGCATTGAAGCAGGTTAGTTTTATCACACAGGATCTGTTTGTTTGTTGAGAAAATGATGGAAAATTTGATTGTAAGAATTATTCACTCTAGAAATTCAATTTTAGAGGCAAACTAAGCTCAAGATAACCTAATCTGACTTCTTATTTTAGTTGAACTGCCACTATGTATTGTTTGAGAACTGAGGAAATAGGCATTATAAGCTTTGGAACTTTTTCTTGTTTCCTTTCTATATTTCTCAATTGCCAAACACAGATGATCCAATGAGTTTTCTTTTCTTAAATCTCAAATCTGTTTGTTTATTTATTTTATTTATTTGACATTTCTCTTTCCTTTAAAATGAGACTGGTAACTTTCAACTCAACCAATTTTATTCAGTTTGAATGTTGTGACAATGTATGGAACGAAAAAAAGTTATCAAAATAACAATTATAAAATAAAAGAGGACATATACCATGATCTTTGTGTCAGTCAACGAAAAGAAGAAAAGACTGTAAACTTGATTTTGTTTTTAAATGCTCTGGTTCTTCTTCTTTACATTTTCTGTTTATTTCTTTATTTTTTAAAAATATCTGCAGGAGATCAAGCATTGCATCAACTGGACAGCAAATGTCACAACTTCGTTCACAACCATCAGAGCAATCATTTTCGCAGGGGCTTTCATCGTCTCAACATGGCATGTTCTCTCAACTCTCCCAAAACTCTCTCGATGATATGGTGATAAATGATCAGGTTGAATACCCTTTGCTGATGAAATGGAGGGATAAAAGAGAATTCGGATATTTTGATTCATTTTCTGTTTTTCTTTTACATTCTGACTGATAAATGAACATACTAAGCTTTGGAACTTCTAATGATTGGTTTTCGCCATATTATCTATCCAGAGATTTGGTTCTCAAGAACGAGAGAACTCAATCAGGAGGATTTCTTGTTTACCCCCAGTTAATCATGCACGAGAAGAAAACCAAATGCCAATCTCAAGATCTTCCACCAATATAATGCGGAAATGGAATGCTTCTTCTGCTACAGACCAACGATGTAAGTTTACTTCTGTTTGAAAGGCTGAAAATTAATTACATACATAAAAGGCTTGAGCATCATTGGTAAGACTTTTCGTCATTGCAAAAGCATGTCATCATATTTTTCTTCCATTATGTACTAAACCTTTATTTCCCTAAGCAGGTCAGATTAGTGAAGAACTCGAACGCAGGATTGGAATGATGGAAACTTCAGTAATGAGGTTTGGAATGATCTTGGATTCTGTCCAGAGTGACATCATGCAAGTAAACAAAGGAACCAAGGAAGTTTTGCTGGAGAGTGAGTCTTATTTATTTTATACCCTGGATATGTCTAATTGATTGGATTAACTTGTAATGTTGTCTTATGTACAGACGACTTTATTGGCTGGTGACTCAGCAACTTGGAATAGTTGAGTATGAAATTCAAATTCTGAATATTGAGGGTAGTTTGAAGATAAATTTAGTTAATAGATTGTTAAATTGGAAACTAGAAACAAGCAGAACTCTCCATCTGAAAGACTAGTTAAATACATGGCAGTTAAACCCTTTATTCAGTAAATCACTTGATGTCTCTAAGCTGCTTTTACTTACAGTTTGAATACAATTTAATTATAGTTTAAAAAAAAATACAATTCAATTATTGATCTCCATGAACTGTTATTATTTTTCTTAATGTTCCAACAGGAAGTACTAGTATGCATGATGGTTTAATAATGCTTCTAGAAAGAGGGATGAATC
This sequence comes from Pelargonium myrrhifolium, assembly GCA_036897405.1. Lineage (NCBI taxonomy): Eukaryota > Viridiplantae > Streptophyta > Magnoliopsida > Geraniales > Geraniaceae > Pelargonium > Pelargonium myrrhifolium. The sequence continues at coordinate 19,870 of JAYMTK010000345.1, forward strand.
TGTGAGCCTTAAATTGTGATTCTAATCTATGTTGTGCACTAATCCATTTTTTTTTAATTTGCATAAATAATTTGGTTATTCTCTATTTTGTTCAGCTGAAGGCATACGACAGAAGTTGAGTGTTCATGATGACTTACTGCAGCAAATGGTAATGAAACTGCAGCACTCTTCTCTGTTATTCAAGGTACAAGGGAATATGAAATCTTCAGTAACTAATAAACGGTAACATTACAAGGGACAAGATGTTAAAGCTCACCTTGATGAGGGGTTGAGCTCTGTATCTGATCAACTGAGCAAGGATAAATATCAAGACAACTTTAAGGAGACACTCTCAGTGCTTTCAGCCTTACCAGAGAAGATTGAAGCATCCTTACTGAAATTACGAAGTGACCTTAGCATGTCATTGGCCAAAGAGATGGAGGTAAATTTGAAATTTATATATTTATTTTTGTGTGTAGAGTTGCTGAAGTACTAAATTGAACTGTATTTCTCTTCATTACCCTGTTACTCTCAGAAAGTGGCTTGCATCCTAAAGATCCCCATCCCCAGGAAAGAATGTACTCCACTTGCTATTCTCCCACGAAAGGTGCTTTTCCCATATTAAGAATAACCCAATAGTAGCACTTATATTAGTGAATATATTTTCTCACAAAGGGTATGAAATTGCAGGGTACTGGCCAATTTGCTAGTTCGCAGATAAATCTACAGCCTACTGAGTACGTAATGCTCAAATTTGTCATCTTTTGTATTAATTTGATTAAAAAGATGCGTCTACTGGCACAAACTTGGAAATGAAATAATATTGTTAATTGTCCGTGACTGAATCTCGAAGGTCTCTATGAATAATTTTTCTTCATGCAGTTAGTTCTGAAAATTCGTTAGATTCTGTGTATTGATTATTGGAAATACGAATTTAATTGTTATCTGATATGATGCTTGATTCAAGATACAGTTAGCACTGAGAATTAAAGCTATATTTGGCTCATCAGATATAAGTGATAGGATAGGATAGCTCATATTCGAATACGCACCCCTTACAGGTTACCAATGTAAGCTTACTATTGAAATATGACAAATTGGTAAGGTTTGAGTTATCTTATGATGCTCTATCCAGTCCATCACACTTCCTAATATTAAACAAGACCAAAGTAGCAAAATATTTCGGTAGGCTTTATATCATTGTTTTTGGTCAAACAGGCTCTGTTAAATAGTTTGCATGGTTTGTTATAATCTGTACATATTGTTTATCATCCTCTATATCAAGTATCAAACTGATGTACTATAGCTGGTTTTCATTTATTATCACTCCTGATCCATCCACTTTCTGTCCTTTCTTCTCTTGCACTCATCTGTATTTAGTTAATGTTTATCAAGTGTCCGGTGTTTTGTTTATATAGCTATTTTCCACAAGTTTCTCTTCAATCTGATTAAAACGCGGAGAATTTCGTTATAATTAGTGGTCAAAAGGTGTAGTTCCGAGTCTGATGTCATGTTAGCTGAACCCTGCTTGCATGATTATCTTATCTTCTAGGATATATATATATATGGTTCCTTAGTTATTACTTTATGCTTGTGTCATTGTTCTTCTAGACTTTTGACTTTCAAGAGACTAAAAGGCATCATCTTGATTCTAGTAGAACTTTGCCACCAAAAATTTGTTTGCAACCACGTCAACATAAGAAAATAGTAATGGGATGCTGGAACTCAGTAAAAGTTGAAGAAGCAGCTTCAACTGGGAGGGACTCCAACAAGAAGCGCGACACAAAAGGAGTCATTTACGTTAAACAGGTAGTAGGTCATACCTTTTTCTTTTCCTTCGTCATTTTCCCATTTTTTGACAAGAGCTCTGTGCTCCCTGTTTAGATATGGTGGTGCATTCCAATGTCATGAGCACGATATTAGGAGTCACAATAAGTTACATGACTTGAAATGACAAAACAAAGGGAAAATAAAATGCAAGTTGACCATTGACCTTATGTTGATCCGGATGCAGGGAAGAGAATGTAGAATTGACATTGCATCTGATGAAGATATGGATGAAGGATTTTCCTGCTTGGTTGAGGAGAAAGAAACAGGTATTTAGTGAAAGTAATTGCAGGATTTATTCTTTTATCCCATAATTGCTTGTTTGTTTATAGGAGGCAAACGTTGTATTTCATATCATTTACTAAAAATCTTTAATTTATATAATGGATCAACTTATATCTGTAACTGGCTTATCACTGGTAACCAGCATTTAGAAACAAGTATACTGGATTAATTAGGCATCAGATCACTTATTAGGTATTACCTCTGTCCAACATGCTGCTATTTGAGACTACATGATGCCTGAGCCTTACAGAAAAAAAGAAAAAAAAAAAAAAAACATTTTGCAAATGTTTCTGCTCTATCTGTAAGCAACAGGCTATCTGAATAGAGTAACAAAGCAAATGAAAATAAACTATTGTCCTCAAGAATGCTTTATTTTATTTTGGCTAGCTCGCTCAGCAGGTGTGAATATTCTCTTTTTTTTTTGGTTGCGCATGTTATGTTTCAATGAATACAATAAACTTATATAACTTTTTTGAGATTTAGTAATATGCAAGTGTTGATTTCTGTAATACATTCCACTAAAATTATCTGGATTGTTTTTTACTATTATTTCTATTTTGGACGGGAAAGAGACAGATGATTACACAATGGAGGCAAAGGAGGAAACTGAACGAATTTTGAGGAGAGCAAGGAGGCGAAAGAGAAAACATCATAACCGTATAATTATCGATTGAAGGTATGGATACATGTCTTCTGTGTGGTATGTTCCATTTTTTTAATCTATGCACAACACAATGATAGAGAGTTAACATTTTCCGTATCACTTGAGTTAATGATATATATTTGACTCATCAGATGCAAATTAGATGCAAATTAGTCCATAGTGTTAGTAAATTGTAACTGAGGAATATAATTTGTTAAAACTTTGGAAATATGATGATTTCCTTGCATTTTCATCCATTCTTTGCATTGATATAATCATATAAAATTATAAATGGTCAGTTTGGATAAGAATAACTATGACAATGAAGATCATAAGGTGGTATCTGTTTGATTTCTCATGACAGAGTTTCCATATCTTTAAGCAATGTATTATATGTTACTTGCTACTTGCTAGCCTTGCAATTTACTTATCGAATTGATAATGAGTTCATATTTGATGATTTAAATGGCAAGTGGAATGCATATACTGGAAAACTTGAAATTTTTGTAGTGATTTCTAATTGATAATGAGTTCTTATGTGGTAATTGAGGTAGCATTTATATTAGAATTTGTGTTTCATGAATGGGAATCAACAAATCATGTTTCAATTAGTTCTTTTTGGTCATGAGAATGACTTTGGAATAAGAATATCATTCTCATGCTTGATTCTCATTTCCATTTCAAAAGTTTAAATCCTAACATCTACCTTATATCATATGCCAATGCAATGTAGATACTGCAAAAGTTGCAACTTTCTGTGAAACTTACAGTGTGTCTTTTGCAGTTACAGAGCAGAAATAAGTGCTGGAACTCCTCTACTGAATCATGTTGAAAATTTCAACTTTCTTTGGCCTCTTAGGTTATATTTGATTGCAGGTAATTGAGTTATAGAACATGTTTTTCTGTAACCTCTTCTCATATAATTTGAACTCATTATCTCAACTAGAGACCTAAGGATCTCTGAGGTAATATTAGATTCTCTTTCTATACATAAAATTGCTTAATCTAATAAATAAACTAGTCAATATACACTATCCTTTAGTTCTGATTTACCTGGAAAGTCATGAAACGTATAGTTAAAAAACAAGAAAATCTTTCTGAAACTAGTGAATGCAAAGGAAGGTCAAGTTGCATGGGGCCTGTCAACAATTGGGCCGATAAGCATAACAAAACCTTCACTAATATATAGAAGGGTAAATTAGTTTTGCCTCTCCTGGATTGCCAGAATTTTTGCTTGTAACTCTTGCCTTGTTTCGCTATGCTTTTAACCCTTAAACTTTCATATTTTTATTTTTTAATCCATTCGACCTGTTATACCCGGTTACCTCCGC
>JAYMTK010000346.1:0-23921 GCA_036897405.1 Pelargonium myrrhifolium
CAAAAGTAATGATGATTTTTATGTCTTTATTTAAGAGCAAAAAGGTCATTTAACATCTTTTCTTAATATGTGTGAAAATCTCTAAAACGACACTTATTTTGAAACGGATGTAGTATTATTGATAAAGATGTTTGGGTTGTAGGCTTAAGAAATCTCAAACACCATAATCTCAATTATACTTATGATACAAGACTTTCTTCCACACAAAAATCATGCTCTTTTGAGAATCTCCACCACTACTTGACAAGAATGCATGATGAGAGTTTTCTTAAATATAGTCATTCCCGTATTCCTCAATAGACACAAATTTAGCCTACTAAGCTTGAAAGTAGGGATACATCCACCTTATTCCATGTGAGTTGCCCCCACAGACTTTTTCAATTGAAAATATATTTTATCATTTTTGTAATTTTAAATTGATATTTGTTATTTTCTATATTTGTTATCTATTTAAATTTGAAATTTTTGTAGTTTGCTCTGAACACCAAACACGCTAAAGGAATCGGTTTTTTTAATTAAAATACATATTCTGAGAGAGGGAATGTTATAAAATTCGGTTTCTTGGAGAAGAAAATGGAAAGAAAATGGTTTTGTTGACTCTAAAGCAATATATTCGCAAACTCACATTTTGCCTTTCGTTAAAAGTCATTTTCTCATACCAATTTTTTTTCGAGAAAATAAAAAATAAAAAAAGTAACGTTTTTCTCGGAAAGTTTACCAGAAAATAAAATATACAGTCACTAATTACCTAAAATAATCACAAAATCTTTACCGTGAAATAGGTACATTAATTCCAAGAGTTAAGTTTGTTCACCTAACACATCTTGAAAGAGTGTTTTCTAATAAAAAAAAGAAAGATAGATATTTATACGAACTAGAACTTGTCATTGGTTTTATTTGGATCGCTAAACCTGTTTAGCTCTAATACCAATCTGTTGGAATATTTTGTAAGGAGAGGAATAATTTTGTATATTTGTCTCTTATATTTTATTGATTATCTTAATTGATATTGAATTAACATAATGACTCCCTATTTATAGGTAATTACAAGACTTGAAACTACAATTACTTTTTAACTTAATAAACCTAAGTGGATTAGGATTAATACACTACTGACCCCAATTAGAATAGAATTACTAATTCTAACAATATCACCAATATAAGGCGGTTGCCGTAAATATCTTATAAATTAGACGAAGTCTATTTTTCCTTCCTAATAGGCCATGCAATAGACCCAAAAGGTTAGGCCTTTTGGCTGATGTATTTATATACTAAATCTAATGAGCTATAGGCTCAACAATATATCATGACATCATCTTTCTTCGGTTAGACTTGTGATAGAGAACTTACCGATTAAATTACGAGTTACAAATTAGGTCCCGAATGAATAAAACTTACTAATCACTGTTTATTCGCGTTATTAATAAAGATCAATTTCATTATACGATTTGGTATACAAAACATAAATAATACAATGTGTGTGCTAATAACTAATCAATACTAATCCACAATTATCACAAAATAATCCAAGATTTGTGACTATAGTGAGGCTGGATCTTTGGTCTTCAGGAGAAGTTGGGATTAGGCTTGAGCTCTTTCACTGAATTATTCCTCAGTGAGAGCTTTTGATTCAAAATTGATATCAAGAATGTTAATGATTTTCTCAAGTTTTGTAATGGATGTTTCCATGTGATCAAAGACCTCTTTGTTCCAAGTTTTAAGATCAACTTTGAGGAGGTTGGACTTTTTCCACACACAATTATGTCATGCCTTTAACCTGATTGGAGTTGGAGAATAATTATGACACATATCAATGAATTGAGGATGATCAAGACAAATTTTTGATGAACTTGAATGGTTTTGGACACTAGTCTATATATCAAAAGGTATGAAGAGCATGATAAGACAACAATCTGATAAGAATTTAGGAAAGTTGTTTGATGAATATTGTCATAGAGGAATCAAGAACTCTAAGTTCATCAAAATCACATATGGAATTGAATTCTCATCCCACAAAACATGGTCCATGAAAGTTAAAGATGTGATTTTTGAGTTCCTCTCATAGTGAGAGCTTGATGTGAGAGTTCATCGGTTCATAAAATTGAGTACAAAACATTTATTATTAAGATTGGAAGAACCATCTCAACTAAAAGTTTAAACTTATAGTTGAAGGCTCAATAATAGTTTTATACTCTAACCCGCTCCTCACGTGCAAGCTTTGCACGTGGCCCATGCACAAGTCCACTTATTGCCTTGTGAGGGAATTTAATATGGGTGGCGGCATGATTCGAACTCGGGATCTTTTGTCACCAACGCTCTAATACTGTGTAAGGAACCAACTCTTAGTTGAAGGCTCAGTGATAGTTTTATACTCTAACATATAGCTTTTTACGGTTTCTAACTTTGAGTTTTTTTAATGCAATTCTTGTTTCATATAGTTAAAAGCACATTTGATCTTCCAATTGATGAAGATTCTTAAGTCAAAATATTGTTGAGGAAAGCAAGTCCTGAGTTCATAGTGAGAGACTGAGGTCAATTTACTTTCTTGAATGCAATATTGACGACTGAGGTGAAGCTCTGATGAATCCAAAGCTTTAAGGGGGACACATATGATGTTTACCCAACTAAAAAGACCATTTCTTTGTACAAAGGGTTCCTAATCCATGAACTTAAAGAACCTTTTCTTTTTTCTTTTTTTTTTCCAGAAAACTCCTATTAGTTTGTTTCATGGCTTTAATAAAAGGGTTGATCAGTGAAAGATAAAACAAAAATTCTATTCACTGCCAAGAAAATTGTGACATGTGACAGAAGTTTTTGTCACAAATCACCAGAACTTTGTCCCAAAATTTATTTTGTGGCGGAACTTTGACAGATTGATTTTGTCACTATTTATATTGTCATAATACTTGTGACAGAAAATTCCGCCTTCTGACAAAAATTCATAATTGTGACAAAATATGATTTTTGTCACAATTTGTGATAAAACTATGACGAAAGATATAGTTTATATCACAATTTGTGACGAAATTTTTTTATCATAGATTTCCATCACATTTCATAACTTTTCTTTGTAGTGATATCCCATTGACTTACCTCTATGCCTCTGATTTCTTCCATATACCAGTTAGTTATTGTATGAAATTCAGTTCATCCATATACCTGTTAGTTATTGTATGAAATTCAGTTCATAACTTTTCTTTGTAGTGATATCCCATTGACTTACCTCTATGCCCTGATTTCTTCCATATATTTCTTCCATATACCTGTTAATGTATGAAATTCTAACTAATGTTGGATTTAGCAATGGCAAGAATTAATGTTCCATTAGGTAACACATAATGTTGTCCGCAACTATTGTTAAATTTGAATAGCGGTAACACTTAATGCTTTGTGTCAGCTTCTACAACTAAAAAGTCAATTTTATTAGTAGTGTTTCACTTGCACATCATACTTAATTCATACATTTTATATTTATCCGATGTGGGACACTTTTATCACTCATTTCAACACGCCCTCTCACGTGCGAGTCTCAAAAAAAAAAAAAATTCGTTAGTGAGCTCGACATGTGCACAATTGGGCCTTTTAAATCGGCACTCCCCCTCACGTGACACTGCAGGCAAGATCACTGCAAATGAGCTGGAGACCACAAAGGGATGTGACATAAATGGGCCAACTTTAGGACAAGACATGATCAAAACTTGCTCTGATACCATGTAAAGAACCATATCAACTAAAAATTGAAGCTTTGATAGTATGTTAAATATGATAACGGGATACACATAAAGGCTTGGGCTCCCAATACTAAAAGGTCAACTTTATTAGTATGATTTAGCTATTTAGCTCATTATCTTAAATTTTTTTTTAAACGAAGGACACCACCTCGACAATGATCTTATTGGTTCTTTTACTGGTTTGACTATAAGTTTATGATCAAGAAACTAAGCTCCATAAAGCTTGTGAACTTCATGTTGTTTCTTGTTGGGAGTTTTTCTTCCTCGTATAGTCATTTTCTCATCTGTTATTCAATGCATTCCCTTGCCACCTTGTTGGACTAAGATTAATGTTGACGGTAGTTGCATTGGAAACTCAGGTCAGTGTAGTGTTGGTACAGTGGCTAAAGGTTCTTAATTGGTTGTATGGTTAACATAAGCAAATGCGATGAAGCTTGACCAACACTCAGTAGAGCAAGTGGTTATTTCGATTGCTCCTTTGAAGTCTCAACTTAGAGTCTCGGTGTTGGTACATTTGCTGGTAAAATAATGTAACTCTTTGTGATTTTTTTCTTCGTGTTCTAGCTGAGATTCTCTGGACAATCACTCTTTAATCAAACACATGAATAATTTTCCATGAACTTATATATCTTTCTTCAATATTCTCAATAATTTTCACTATCTTTTTTGCCAGGTCTTTAAGCTTGTTAGGAGGAGATCTGAAGTGGGTGGTAGTTATTGTGGGGCCTTACCAACCACATTTCTGGTCTCAAGTAACTTTCAGAAATTGGTTTTCTTATGATTTAACCTCAAGTAACTTAATTTCTGGTCTGCTGATATGCATGATGATATATAATTTAATTTGTTAATATATACTTATATAAATTGAATGATCATGCACCCATAATTTCTAGTACTTAATTAATTTGTCTAGCTCCAATATAATGACAAGTAGTCCTGCCTCTAATTACTTGGCTTCCACGCCGGACCGCCCAAACCCAGTCGTTGCCACCGCCCGCTCTGTGGCCGGAGCCTTCGCCGCCTGCTTCACTCCCCCGGACTTCAAACCACCTTCCGGTAATTACTTAATTAATCAATTTCACCTTATAAATTACTACTGTACGTTTGGATCTCATCATCCAATTAGTTTGGTTTGATGAGAAGATTATAATGTATATATGGAGAAGTAAACAAAAGATGGAAAATATTTTGGTTTTGGTTTTGGTCTAGAGAGAGTGCATGCAAGCATGCATGGGTTGTTGGTTTTGTGCATATCAGACACTTTTTTTCTTTTCTTTTATTTTCTTTTTTGATGAATGCATATCAAACACTTTGTTTACGAAACAATATAATATTTCTTTTTTTTTAATAGACAAGCAGTACTTTTTATTAAAATCCGTCTGAGTAAAAAGTACCAGAAAATCCAGTTCATATTTTTTTTCTATATATAGGATTTGAACTTAATTTAGCATTATCCGTGTATACAGACGTTATCCAATTCAACCTCAAAACAGTACTTATTAGCAACGTGACATAGGTTAATGTTACCGTATTTTCATCTTTAGAAAAATTTTATTTTTGTTTTTGCGTAATTGTAAATCAAAGAACATTTTCATAGGAATTTGGATATACCTAAAAATATGATAGCAGCACTATTAATAATTTATGTATAGAGAAACATAACATTTATTTTGAAAAAAAAAATACTAGTGAAACATGACTTTTGTTAAGGCAAAAAGAATAATAAATAAACTTTTGTGTTGATCCCTGTATAGTTTTAGCATTCATGCATGTCTGATTTACAAAACTTGGATTTTTTATTATCTTTAGGCCTCCTCAAGTATAAGAAAATCAACCCTTGTGGCCCAACTTTTAGTTCCTTTCCATGACATAAAGGAAAACTAAACGAGTTGTACTAAACTATTTAGTTACTTAATTCATAGTTGTCTCAACTACTTCTGGAGCTGCAAGGACCTCAGTACATGGGAGAGATCCAGGGAGTGTAAAGTTTACCATGGAAGAGATCTACAAAGCTACAAGGAACTTCTCACCCTCCTACAAGATTGGACAAGGTAGTTTCGGGATAGTTTACAAGGGGAGGCTTGAAGACGGGACCCTTGTGGCGGTCAAACGAGCTAAAAAGGTCGGCATGTTCACTTACCAATTGCATTATACCTCAAGAACATAACTATCAACTGCGAATTCACCGCAAACACTTACTTGACCTTCCGAGGTCTTATATTCGAGATTTAGTGTTTGTACGCTTGCTGATAAAAATAATTAAAAAAAAAGAATCAATTGTGAATTCACCGAGAACTTCGTTACCTTTCTATGCACAGAGTATGTATGGAATGCATATGGGCATGGAATTCCAAAGCGAGGTTAGGACATTGGCACAAGTGGAACATTTGAATTTGGTCAAGTTCTATGGATATTTGGAGCATGAAGGAGAAAGGGTGGTTGTTGTGGAGCATGTTCCTAATGGAACCCTTAGAGAACACTTGGATGGTGAGTTCTCTGCTTGTGACACAATTGTTTACTACTTGAAAACCTGATTGAACAACTAATGCAGGGGTACATGGAAACATTCTTGACCTAGCTGCGCGCCTGGATATTTCGATAGATGTAGCGCACGCAATCACCTATCTTCACATGTACACAGGTTCGCAACACGACTTCACATCAATTTTCATGCAATTCACTGTCCTAAGATGGATTAATGTGGAGCTTTCGTGTAGATCATCCTATCATTCATAGGGACGTTAAGTCTTCCAACATTCTGCTCACTGAAAACTATCGAGCCAAGGTAGCTGACTTTGGTTTCGCCAGACTGGGCGCTGAGACTGACTCGGGTGCAACTCATGTTTCTACACAAGTTAAAGGAACTGCTGGCTACTTGGACCCAGAATACCTCAAGACCTATCAACTTACTGAGAAGAGTGATGTGTATTCGTTTGGTGTGTTGCTGGTGGAACTAGTCACCGGTAGGCGTCCCATTGAAGCAAAACGAGAGCTCAAGGAACGAATAACTGCGAAATGGGTACTGTACTCTTTTCCCGCTATCTCCTCTTTAAATAATGGCCTAATTTTGACTTGGATTGGTGCAGGCCATGAAGAAGTTCAGTGATGGAGATGCCATATCAACCTTGGACCCCAAGCTGGAACATAGTGCTCCAAATAACTTGGCCGTGGAAAAGATTCTTGAAGTAGCATTGCAATGCTTGGCTCCTCATCGACGAAGTAGGCCAAGCATGAGAAGGTGTGCAGAGATTCTTTGGATTATTCGCAAGGATTACAGAGAGGTGTCGGGTTCAGACATCTCTTCCCTTTCTTCTAATTCTCAGCGAAATTCGTCAATAAGAGAAGTATAGTAGAAAACCAAGTGAATCAAATTCAACTGATAAAGAGAAGCAACTGATGATTACAATCAAAGTATAGGAGAGAACATGTCTATTCATCAAGTTTGGTTTGTGCCTAGAACAAAATTGGGAAGTAGAATCTGTAGAAGCAATTTGCATCCTCCTATCCTGTGTATCTTGTTAACAATTCAAGTAACTTCAAATAGCAAATTTTCAATAACTAACTTCAAACAAAGAAAAGATTACAATATCACAGTTGTGTGTGTGCAGTCCAAAAAGGCTGCAGCTACACAAGATTTATGAAGACTAGAAGAATAAATAAATAAAAACTATGAATTGCTTCCATTGTTAAATCTTATAAAAAAAGAATAAGCAGAGTAATATAATAAATATAACAATTATATTTATGCTATACTATATCTCCTGGTATGCTCTCTTTCTCCAACCTACAATCCTAGTTCCTATATATATATATGAACATATACCCTACACCACAAAATTCTCTTGTATTGGGACATAGCTAGTGGGAAGAAAAGATTACAATAAGCTGGTTTAGTTTATCAGTTTGTGATATCTGGTTTGGTCCAGCACGTTGTTTCAGCCGATGCAATCAAAATTAGTTTTTATTCAGTCTCTCAGTGCATGCGCATTGTACATCTTCCCTGCATGCCTCAATGAGATATTATTCTTTCTTCTGTAGAAACCCCTCCCTATTCAGGTAGTGAGAATGAATTTTGCCGAGTTAACTCATAAGTCCTCGGAGCTGGACCATGAGTCTCATCATGTACGGGTTTTGAGCAGAGGAACAAGAAAGAAGACGTGTATATTGTGATATGCCAAATACTGCAAAACATTCCATACCAAATATGAGAGGGAGAGAGAGAAAGAGAGAGGTTTGAGAATACACACCTGTGCCAAATCCAGTAGGTTTCAGTGGTTTCCACAATCCAGCTTGTTCCAGCCAAGACTAATGCAACAAATCCCGCAACTACATATCCCCAGTGAAATTGTTGCAATAATTTCTTAAAAATATTTGAGAACCATACTTGAGTAATTTGCCATCTGTAAATGACACACAGGAAACCATATGCATTTTAGTTTTGCAAGGAATTCATCCCAAAATTTTCTACAATCATCATTTTAGGAGAAGATTAGAAAGTTAAAAGAATAATCACGCAGAGTTCAATAGTTCATGCCAAAATATACCCTTAACCACTATATTTAAGCCCACAGTATGTGTATGAGTTATATAACTATATACCTACCATATACTTACTTGCCGTCCCCGACTGGCATATTAATTCTAAAATGGGGTTTTAGATTTAGTGGCTGCTCAACAAGTGCTAGCTTGCTTTATTTTAAAACAAGTCTAAAATGCGACGTCTTAAGTGATGTTATACTGGTCCTTTCCAAGAATATTTCAATTCTAAAAGACAAAACAACATACATGTATGTTGTTTCAACAATTACAGGATACAACTATAAATAGGATAAAGCCGCATCCTGAAAGTAGCTTGTGTAAGTCCCAAACATCTGACTTTAGACATCTAAGCACAGCCTATGGACATTACATGTACAATCACGTAAAAGTTGAAAAATAATCATCAAATGTTTGTAATCAATTTACTACAAACAATGGAGTTCAATGAATAAACTACAAAATGGAGAATCACTTTGGTAAAGCAAACATATATAAGAAAGGAAATGATAATATCATTTCTAAATCAATCGCGCAATGAAAACATTCAGAAAAAAAGGTTTCCTATTGAACATTAGCTATAAACCATCTGCCGTGGACAAGGCATCGTACAACATGACAATCTAGGCTGACTACAATATATTCAAGGAGCAAAAATAAAAGAAACAAATAGATTACAAACTTAAAACAGAAACAAAAAGGCACATCATAATTCATGTCAAATTGATGGAAAGAATTTACTATCTACTTTCAATTAATTTATAGTAAAAATTATCCAATACTAGTTTATTTGTAAATAATAATTCTAATTACTTGAATAAGAGATCAAAATGAGCCGCCTCACACGCCCAAAACACTACAAATACAGTAGGCTTGTATCTGTGTAAATGTTCATACCCTAGAATTCACACAGCCAAAATATTCAGCATTCCCAGCAAATATTGAGAAAATAAGCACTAGATTCTTTTGGTAAGAGAACAAAATTAAATCCTAAATACGTATAACCACTTGGATTGTATCACATCCATCATATATTTTTTTTTTCAGGCAGCTATTCCGTTATAATATGTATACTATAATTACGAATACCTATGCAAAGTATATCACATTCTATAATAGATTCTTAATCTGAAGTACAACTACACGAAGGAACTGACCTGCTCTGCATATTTAAAGAAGTCCTTGATGGCAGATTTGACCTGTACTTGGTCGAGAATTCTACTAACCATCCAATAAGAAGACCGACAGTCCCAATAGCAATTACAAGAGCAACATTGGATGATCTGCAGGGTCAAGTAGGGTTGAATGGTTTAAATACAAGCCATAAAAAAGAGCCCTAAACGGAAACATGATTGAATTGTGTCTCCCAGTTCTACATACCTGGTTGCATTTGTTAAAGCTATTAGAGCAGTAAGGATAGCTACAGCCGTGTGAATTGTCCTTTTAGTAGCTTCATTGTTGGTAGCTAGGTACACAAAAGTGCTTATCACAGCCATGAAGGATAGCCAAAAGTCCATGAACTGAAACATTTACCAGTTGAACCATTATTAACATTTAGAATAGTACTCTTAGCAAGAATATCAATCATTTTAAATTGCATATGAAAGAAGCTCATCTTTCTGCTGTTCCTTGAGTGACAATCATTGGTGGTACTTTATGGGAGCCTGCAAGGACCAAGGCTCCCTAAGATTCCTTGAGTGATATTCTATAGGCCAACTCACTAGATTCACTATTTTATAGTTGAAGTTAGAAGAAAAGAGTTTGACATTTTCTCGTCATTCTAGAGGTCATAGTTTTAATTATTCGTATAAACAAAAGAGGAATATAATTCCACAAGACTTTCAATTTTTTTTTCCATGGATCATAATTCCATATCCATGGCTGAGAAACAGCATACAAAGTATACATTATTTTAAGGAGCTACAGAATTGCTGATAATATATGTGAAAGCTTTAGGGGAAGAAAAAAAAAGATCAGGAAATTAATATGGCTTTAAAATTTAAACATAGTCGGTCATCTTATGTGATTTATTCTAAAAGGACATAGTGAACTAGAATTACTTATAGAACTTAAAGTTAGCCTTCACATTGAAGAATTTTAGTCTTCATGATTCTTTTATGGCAGTACATTATATGATTTTTATTTCCCTTTTTTTGTGAAGAAATGTACTCTTAGAATATCTATTATATAGCGTTTTTTTTAATACTTTCAGTTATTCATTTATGTCCATGAATATTATAGCAAAATCATGAACATACCTGTAAGACATTATAGGTTAACACACACCAAGTGCCTACATCGCATGCATGATATATTCCACTTGCAATTCCACTTGATGTGAAGAGCACCCATTCTGCAAATGCCTGCAAAAGAAATTAACTATCCTTTTTGAAAGAACATATAAAATATCCATAAAAATAAATAAATCACGGCTGACTTGGATATTTCAACTCTAATGCTGAGTACTTAATAACATTGACCGCCATTAGATTTCTGAAATCTCAAAGCTGTACGGGTTTTTTTTTTTTTTTTGAAACAGCCAAAGCTGTACGGTTTTGGGCCACATGTATTAATACATTTTTAGATTAACTGCATGCATATTATGAAGGCACTGGAAAATCCACTTGTCTCAATCAGCTAGGCAAGTAATGCAGCCATCATAACCTTAAAGAAGATCAGTGCTTCTCTCAGAAACTTTAATGAAGGTTATTTATTATACCTAAAAGCCTCTTAAATGATACCAAAAAGTTTATTGTTAAAAAAATAACTGGAGGCACTACCTTCTGTTTAAGGGCCCAAAAGGCTGGAAGGAGAGCTGCGGCATTTGATGCAATAAGAAAAACTGATTGCCATATGTGCCCTGCATGGGTTTCAGATAGTAGATCAGATAATTAAAGCATACTTCACACTTCTGGCACAAATTTCATATTCAAGTAAATGTTTGAGAAAGACCAAGGAGTAGAAGGATTAATGAGCACCAGGACAAAGAACACACTTCATCTAAGTTACTTGCCTCGTGAACTTAAATGTTTGATGAAAGTCATGGAGACATTAAATGGTTGCCAATAGAAAACCAAGTCCAGATGATTTGACATGCTAAATAAATTATGTAAATAACATAAAATAGTCCTCATTGGAAACTGATACCCAAACGTCTTCCATAGCACTTAATTGTCGGGTGGACTTTACAGAGTTTTTTACCAGTTTCTCTGAGCTCGGAAATATGGTAATACACTACTAGCCCCTGAACTAAACTTTTGAAACCATATATTTTCTTGGGAGAACCAAAAATATATAAAGTAACTAACTAATTTCTAAAAAATAGAAAATTATAGACTAATTGCAAGGATCCTCATATATAATAAACATTTGCAAAACTCATAGCATATAAATTATTATTTCCAAATTTTAGTTACTTCTAAGGACCAAACTTCATGGTCAGTGCATAATTGTTACTTATTTTGATATTTTTCTGATCAT
The DNA here is from genome assembly GCA_036897405.1 of Pelargonium myrrhifolium. Taxonomy (NCBI): domain Eukaryota; kingdom Viridiplantae; phylum Streptophyta; class Magnoliopsida; order Geraniales; family Geraniaceae; genus Pelargonium; species Pelargonium myrrhifolium. Next base: position 11,748 of record JAYMTK010000346.1, read on the forward strand.
TGAGACACATATTGCCTCATGGTTGATAAATCTGAACTCCACAAAGTAACATTTACCTTCATGCGATACAATTTCATGACTACAATCAAAGCCTCCATGGGTTCGGTCACAGGAGCAGTAGCTGAGCAGGAAAGACAAAAGTTACTCAATACAGAGAATTAAATAAAGCAAATGAGGTTCAATATCTAAAAGAGTCCCGAAATGATGTTTACATGCCCAAACTACACTTCAGCTGTTTGTACGTCAACGCAGAACATAAATTGTATATCCAGAACCAACACGATGGAGCTCCATCTTAAACCACGATAACAACAAAAATCAAATACTAACAACAAAAATCAAATAATTATACTATGGAACTAAATTTTATCATGTTTGTCTGGAATATAAGATGAAATACAATTTCTTCAAATTCAGCTGGTTATTTGGCTAAGAAATTTGGGTTTATAATTACAAGATAAAAAGTAGTAAAAATTGCAAGCTGGACCATTTTTTAGTCTCTTCGATCCACATATTAAGCCTGACTAAGCTCAAGGTGAAGGGTATTTTTGTCTTAATAGCACATCACTCTAGCAGTATAAGCAGAGGAATTTGATTTGAGTTTTCTGGATATTGTTCTTGTATAAAAGGTCGTCAATAAACCTTAGATATGACCAATACGAAATGCAATTTCAGACATCCATATGCAGATCCCCAGATTATACCAAGTTACAAACAGTAACATCTTTCAGCAAAGTCATTAATAAAGAAATATCATGTGTCTCGTATAACATATTAAATAGAACAAGTAGAGCAAATTAATATGGCAAGGCTGAAATATAAATTAAACCTGTATGGTGTCAATCCACTTGCATCAAAAGCAGATGTGCAGGTCCCATGAGAGGAGCATCGTTTAGGGCATCTTTCAAGTGAAAAAGATATGGTGGGTTCTTCATGGGAAGTAGTACTGCCAGAATGTAGATGCCTTACTCCGAAACTCCAAGTTCCTTCTCTAGCGTATAATATATAAAAATCAATACGGTCTTCACTTGAATGATACAACAAGAAAAATGCAGATCCTTGACTGTTTCTTGTAGCGTTTGCATAATAATAATCCCAGTTTTGAAGAGTTGGTAATCCTCCAAATCTAGCATATATCTCATTGTTTATTTTTGCATCTGCTGTTAGTTGGATGTGGATATTTCCTCCAGCCGCACCACGAGGAACATCCAGCTGAAAATAAGTCCAACTACTTCCTAATTCATCATTTGAGGGTTTGCTTAACAAGGGTCCAAGAGGAAAATAGGTTCCTTCTGTGGATATCTTTTCTCTGATTGGCAAATAATAGGATTCAAATGGGACTGATTCTTTCCTGAGAAATGTCTGCAGAAAACCATTCCCAATTAGTCTATTGTGTGTGTATGTTTCTTAAAAGATAAACAAACAGACGAGATACAACAGTAAGCAATAAATAAAACTGGAAACCAGTAATATTATAACAGATTACCACAAGTAGGAGAATACTTAAAGAAGAACCTTTCCAATATTCTCTTTATACAAGAAAAGCATTCCTACTCATTCTAGCAAGGATCATGGAAAATCTAGCAGGAAAATTATCCAATGGTCTCTTCACCCTAAGCTTTATGTTCATCTCTACTGCAAAAGGTTTACCAGCTAAATGTTTGTATTTTATAACTGAGCAGCATGTTTTGTCCTGTTACCGTTTTGGACAATTTAGAGAATTAAAGTTGAGACAGTTTCCAATTTCTTTAATTGAAGAGTAAAACTAGTAGTACATAATAAGGCACGAACCGCGTTGTGGAATTAAAAAGTTGTCATAACAAAGCAAAAAAAAGCTGAAAAGATAGAAAGAAACATGTTGATCACCAATCCTACCTGAAGAGAGTACCTTTCCCACGTACAATTTGGTCCGGCCTTCCCCAAAGGACATTCACGCATTTGAAATCCCATGGTATAGCAAACTTTTACTTCATCTCGAGTTCGTTCAAATGCTTTTGACAGATTAACAGGTAAAATTGAAAAATACCAATTACCAATCTTCGGTGAATTGATAACCAAAGGGTTTTTAGTTATATTGCCAGAGTAGTCATGCAAAAATGACGAAGGAACACCACCATGCCGAGCATAACACAATAACTGAATCTCATCACTACTCCCATTGGAAGGTTTTCCATTGAATGTAACATTCACTGTCGCTACGATTAACTGTTCAGTCATTCCCACTACAACTGTGGAGAAGACTCTCGGGTCATTAACTTCACCGCAAGAAATCTCACTTTTGCAAGAAACTGAAGCAGCTAAACCATTTTTAGTAATGTTGTAGCTATTAGATTGATCACACGAAAGTACATTAACTGACTGGTTGCAGTCTTTGCCCCACATCAACGGGTTTGTACATCCTTCCACACTAATTCTGGTAACGAAGGAGTATGGCGAGCTTCGAACAATCTGCAAGGCCATATATCATAGGTGTCAACTTTGATATTATTGTAATAGTTTACGATGTTTGGAGTTAAAAGCATTAAGAACTTCCATTAAAAGGGTAATAACATGGCAAAATTTCAAATTACAAGGGCATTACAAGATAAAGAGTCCATATCAAGACATTTTTCCAGGTATTAACTTCAAAAGAAAGATATTAATCAGCATTTTCATTTTGACATACCCTTGGCAGAGTGATGGACGGAATTCTGTGGTACATTTTCCAAGGTTGCTTATGATGTGGTGCCAAAATTATATTGTTATGACAGCTAAAGTACTTCTGGTGCTTGGGGTTTCAGCAAGGCATTACTTAAGGCTCTGTTTCTCAAAAATTTAGTAAATTCTATATGACTATTCTTTTACAGTGCACATTCTCCTCATCAATAAGGTCCATCTCTAGTGCAAATCACACAACCTCAATCATCTTCTATAGTATTAAAAATTAGCTGACCAACGACCCTGAATGCCCCATAAGATTTTTGGTGAAGTGGATTGATGCCATTTAGCAGTGAAGAGGCAAGAATAATAATTATATTCCAAATCAACTACAGAACCGTGGAACATAGAATACATCTAAGTAGAGAGAACAGAAACCAAGAGTCTCTATATCTATTGGTCTATCAGCGAAGTCTTAAGTATTACTTGAAGTAATATGTATAACTTGAGATCTAAAATCAGAAGTCCCTTAAAACAAAAGACCATAACCAATCTAGAATAAATCTAAAATCAGAAGTCACGTAAAATAAAACCATAACCTGTCTAGAATAAACAAAGCACAACTACATTAAACTAAGAGTCCAAAACCTGAAAGTAGAACTCACTTATAATAATAGAAAATGTATATTGCATGTGAAAAAAATAATGAATTTATAATTATATATCAAAACAAATGATCAATCATCTCCTCCCCTTCTCCACCAGTGCAAGAGACCACTTTATCAATCCCTATGATAACTCTCTTCAAGAACTCCACTAGGGAAAAAATAATAACCAAAGGTCAACGGGCAATACTCAAGCCTGTGGTAAGTGGTAAAAATGTGAAGGGACAGATCAAAATATACAGCAAATTAGTATCTACTCCTAAGAAACAAATGCATGATACATAGACCCCAATGAGAATGGATATCAAAATCCGATAGCAAAGAAAATTTAAATATTAGTTCGGGTGCACCGTACCATCTTTCCTTGTGTTCGTGTAGGTCCAATGCCATTGAAAAGACCGATATACCAAACTCCTGGAGATATCTGGAAAACAACATTGTGAGTTTTATTCTGACACAAAGCACAAATACATATAAGACAACCAAAAAATAAGTGCCAAGTGAAACACACTTCTGAACCAAAGAGACGTCATAGCAATCATGGCTTAAAAATATTTAAATGGAAAAAGGATGATTGCAGGTAAAATTGTTCTAAAAAGACAAACATAGATTGAAGATCTGAAATCTGTTTATTTTAGAAAGGTGCCGAAGGCAAAACAGTTGCAGATTAACCTGCTCGTTTGTCAACTGCAGTAGTAAAAATTCCCGCATGGGATAGCACTGCTCCATATCCATTCCTTTGAGCTTTTGAATTCTTCCAACGGATCCATTAGATGGGGCAATATATACTGCAATTTAGTCATCATATTACACCAAGAAAATAAACAAATGGTTAGCACCCCAAGAAATACTAAAACCAAAACATTTTGATCTGATGGTTGAAAAAGAATAGAGTAGAATGAACTAGTCAAGAAGAATTAGGTTTTTCATGCCAATTAAATGAAAAGCAAAACAGATATTTGGGTGTCAATGTTTCTACCAAGACAGATAATTATAAAGAACTATCATGTGGATGCTAGAAACAAGTAGCACTGTGTAGTACATCGAGTCTAATGGTGAAATAGATTTCCTATTTACAAGTAAAAGATATCGATGTGGCTCAACTGAAGTTACTAGTTAAGTATTTCTAGGACACTTTTACCTAAGCCTCCATAAGTAGTGTTAAAGTTGTCCGGCAGAGGGAGGCCGCCATCTCTAAAGCAAACCACTGGCAATTCGCTTCTAGGAATGTTTTCAACTGTATGAACATTCTGAAAATAATTTGAATAGTCAGCAAGATAGAAAAGTAATCAAATCACAATGATCAGCTATCAGAGAAATCCAGTGTGCTCCTAACTTCTGGTCAAGTAAATGATAATGAAAAAAACAAGGAATGTCAAAAGCAAACAAGTAGACAAGTAGCAGTATTATAATAATAAAGTTGAAAAAATATTAACAACCATGCTTTGAGCTCTAATAAGCATACTTACAATGTTAACATTTGTCTGCAGCCCTATAGTGACTTTAGAGAACCATTGTGGCAATTCAACTACAACATGAACAACATCAAATCAATAAAAATATTACATAATCAATCAACTGTCAAAAACAAAAACATATAAATCACTATTTTGAATAATACAACCATGTCCAGATTTGACAGCACAATTGAAGTTAAAATCAGAAACATGGTTGTAAGCACTGCCATTAACTGAAGAATTGCATTTTGACACAAATAAAAATGCAATGGCAAGGCACCATCCATATGGCAATGGAGCAGTCAATATCCCCACAAATTTATAACCTTCTAATAATAGGATTTTGAAGACGACAAGCACAATCTATTTTGATTGCATGTTGGATATTTCTAATAATTCAACAAACAAAAAGCAAATGACATAATAAATTTTGCCTTTTGAGTAAAAAAGCTGGGAAGGAATAGGATAATAATAAACCTGATGAGATTAATCAAAAGAATTTAGAATTACTTTCACTTATCAACAGATCCCATTCCAAAATCTCATGTAATCAAAATTCTGTATGACACCATCATCAATGCTAAACAGACAACACTCAAAATCATCAATCACCAGCAAATCATCCATCTCAACAACAACAACAAAGAAAGTCCAAATTTTGACCAAACCCAATGATCACAAACACCCATGCAATACTCAACAATAAACCAGAAAGGATAATCACCATAGAATTTGACCAGAAAGTTTCAAAATTTCCCACAACCCACTTCCTAAAACACCTAACCATCCACAGGAAACACAAATTCTATGAAGAAACAACTCAAAGGTGGAGCTTTACAATACAGACCTCTGATATATTTCCACTCGTAGGGCCTAATCGTCGTCGTCGGGTACGTAATGCTGGAAATAGTATAGGTAGTGTAGGAACCGGGCTCGTAAAATGAAAGAGCTTGAAGAAAAAAGCAGGAAAAGAGGACGACAAGACGGAGATTCCAATAAGAGGATGAGCACAGAATCCAATTCCAGACCATATTGTTCTGTTGTGCTCTGATTCTAGAGCTCTGTTATTGCCGGGTGCGAGGATATAAGATTGATTACGAGTGGTTTATAGTAATCAATTGGGATTAATCAGAATAAAGAAGTGGTTTAATTAAGTGAAAAATGGAGACCCCAAAGAATATACTGGATTGTTTATTTACAGTTTACAGGTCTTGCTTGACCTGTGTCTGTCTGTGCGTCAAGCTTCGAACATGGAAACGAGTGGCTACGACCACGGGCTTTTAGGGAGAGTCCGAATCACGCGCTGTCTTTGCCCACTGTAACTACACGTGTGACTGTAACTAATAACAGTGAATCTTGCTTCAACTCCCACGTGGTGTACTACACTTTATTTTTGAGAAACTAGGAGAAGACCCCGTGCGATGCACGTGGTGTGTTCGTGGGCAAGTTATATATCTGTTTATTGAAAAGACAACTCAAATCATAATGAACGGTTTGAAATTTCGCAACTCATGCATAAACCACCCATAATTTATGTATTTTAAATGGTTTTTGACTTACGAATACACTCACTCTATCCAATATTGAGAAACATCAAAATTTAATAAAAACTTGAGTGAATTGGTAATATCAAAAGATAATTATAAAATAAAATAATATTTAATATAATATATGTATGTTTAATTCAATTTGAAATTTGGTATCAATTTAAAGTAAAATTGTTTCCGTGCATGTTAAAGTAATAATATGTACAAATTAGGAGAGAGCATTGTCGTATCATATTTGAGTCACAGAGGCATTAAAATAAATAATAGGTCCACTCCACACTTGAAAGTTGAAAGCTTAGCTATCAGAAAATATTACCATCCGCCACCTATTCTTTAACCAACCACAATTTTTCATCAGTATTCCTTGCATCTCTCAACATTCTACATCCACCCATAATATCTATTAATTTCTCTAATTCGTATCACATCTTACAATCATATTTCATCAATTTTTCTTCTAAAAAAAACTCACTTAATGCAACAATATTATGGCTTTTATGTTTAATTTTAACACTGAAAAGTAAAAACAAACACCTATCCAATGCGTGTGAAATGGAGGAAATCTTCGTCATTCAGCAAATGAGGTGAGATAACAATCAGAAGATCATGGGCATATTTATTCCTTGCAATTGGAAGAATTCCCAAGAAAAGTAAAGCAAGAACGAAACAAAAATTCAGATTATTAACTTTATTCTTCGTATCAAACGACCATGCTTCAGTCCTATATTACTGGCTCAAACCACCTCCTAAGACATTATATATCAATGAATTAAGAACAAATGTCCATTTTTCAAAGTAATAGTAATCCACAAATACTGAGGGTGCCTGCAAGATTTTAATAATATCACATTAGAGATGGAATATAGATGAATATGACACATTTATACATTTGCCAATTAATTGGTAAGCCTTGGTCAAATTAGCTAATATATCCAAAAGAATTACACATTTTATAATCACACATGAATCTTTGTTATCACAAGTAAGGCAAGAGATGTGATAGCTCTGGAAGGAAAGACTTTTTTAAATCTTCTCAATAAAGAGTAAAATGTAACCGGAAGATAGGCCAAGACTGAGAATGTCTAGCCCAGAATTAACCCAACAACTGCAATTGAAAAATTAGATTGGCAAAATACATTGAAAATAACCCCAAAATTATGAATTATTATAAAATAAGAAGAGTCCAAGTAAGCATTTCTTAGACATGGCCACATGGATGACAGTGAACAATTTATATAGCTTCAACCCAAAAATCTCGTGTTCTTTATTTGTGAAGATATGTGTAAGGATCTATCATACCATGGTTTTTCCATAATCCAACTAATCAGTTGTTATGATAAAATGAAGCACCAATTGAAAGAATTTTTTTCCACCATATGACTTCTGTTCCACCATCAGTTGCAAGAGGTTTTGCATCAACCATTTCATCACTTCAATGTCCGGTGCTTAGAGCTAATTGGTGGTTATAATTATAGTTTTTGATTGTATCTTTTTAACTGCGAGCCTAGACTTACTCCTAAACCCCAACATTTATCTTTACATTGATGTTACTCCATTTGTACTGTCGCAATTTAAAAGTAAACACAATAAAGGCATATAAGTTGTGCACAAAACTACAATTCAGTATCTGAAAATGCAAAAAAAAAAAAAAAAATTATGTTTTCCTAAATCCTAAATAACATCAAGTTTAATCCTAAACTTCTAGAAATACACTTAATCTTAATTCTATTAAATCCTCAAACTCAAAACAGTAAAAATAGCAGCAATGAAGATACAAAAGAATTTTTTTTTTAATTTTGAACCAAAATGGTAGAAAAACTTATACTGGAGTGAACATGCTCAAAATTAAAAATTTGAGCTAAAAAAAGAAGGAAACTCAAAGGAGCTAAAATGGTACCAGTTGTATGTGCTACAAATGAACTGCCTACTTTTAGTATTAGTTTGTGAATATTCAGTCTTTCAACTCAAGAACGCCACTGTCTTTTTTTAGGGCTGGGGAGTCTCCTATTTTTGAAATAATTAGGCTTAATAACCTAGATTGGATTAAAGTTTGAATAGAAAATTAATCAAACCCAGGTCAGAAAATTAAGATTTCGTCCAAAATATATCGAAATCGATGTCCAACCAATAAAACTCTATGAAAATCAACATGCAAATATAATTTTTATCCCATCCTTTTCTTTTTCCACAAAAAAGAAAGAATATACTCAAACAAAAATCGAAGAAGCAGCATAGATTTTCTTGAGAAAATGAAATAAGAAGAACCTGGTCAGAGATGTTAGGAAGAAGTTACTGGAATAAAGAGCCAATGCTTGTGTTCATCTTCACCCTTCTGTTCAATCAACTCCACTTTGTTTTATAGTTTCCATTTGAGAAAGAGTAAGATAAGTGAAAGAAAAATTGTAATACAGTTATTAGAAGAACGAAAAACTGAAGAAAAAAAACTGTGATGTGTGTGGGATAGGGATGACCATTTTTAAATTTTAATCTGTAAAATTAGTGAAGAATAATAGCTGATAAAAAATTAATAATATTTTTCTAAATCACAGGAAAATGACACGTGTGCAGTAAAGGTACTGCTTTATATATAGATATAGATGTCTCCTACTGTGTGAAGAGTTGCAACCGATTATACTACGAGGAAAATGTGTATCAGTTGACCGATATAACTTTATATCAGTTGCAACTTAATCAAGCCAATGAGGTGATGACACCTCATTTAAAAACACTTATTCCCACCCAAGTGAATTTGTGGGAGCGGAGGGACCCGTCTGGATCCATGATTTTAAATGAGGTGTCATCACGTAATTAGTGCAACTGATATAAAATTATATCAGTCAACTGATACATATATTACTCTTATACTATTTACATATTATGCCACAATGTATTTTAATTTTTTGATTCTAGAACTGAATTATGCTTTGAATATACTACTTTCATCACAAAATAATAGTAACGTTTCTTTACATTTTCGTTAAAATAAGTGATTGTAACTTGTAAGACTTCTCAAGAAGCTTTTTTTAACGAAGAAAAACTAATAATATATTAGTTTAAACCGGATGATAACAAGAGGATATGAAATTAGGGGATTGAAGAACAATCCACTCAAACAAGTCTGACAAAAAATTATGAAGACCTAAGTAAATTGTGGGCCACTCGGTTCGCAAATCAACCTGTAAATAATAAATTGATACAAATAAACTGAGTCACAATGGCTCGAACATCTTGAATAATCAAACCGAAATCACTAGAATCCTCCCCGTCAACCTAAATAATCAAATTGAAGGCATTGAAATTCTCTCATCCAACTTGAAAAGCACAAATAACTGAAAACGATTGAACTTGGAGCTTAAGGCGATCACTTGAAGGGCTTTGTCACGCCACCACCGGTCTGCCATCTGATTTGATCGAATGTTGATCTGAGGGCTCTGACCGAACCCCCACTTTTGAGCCTCCTTTTCTAATTTTGAAACCGCCTCCTATTGTCCTGCGCACACACCAATAAAAAAACTTACCATGCATCTAGCCGCTCCCGCACTACAAATCCTAACAAGTCTTAACTTGCTATTTAAGCAAGAGCTCACTATCATAATGAGAAAAACCATATTTTGTTATTTGTGAACCCAAGAGACCGTCGCAACTCTGAAAATCAGGAGAAATCGTAGTCATACGAAAACTCTAACCAACTCTCAAAATATAGTTGAGAGAATAAAACCCTAAAAGTTGACTTTTTAAGAAGTTAATTATGCATGTATTATCAATAATATCTTTATAAAACTCAAGTAAAAGGTATTTGTAAAGCTAGGTTTAGGTTTTTCTTTTTACGATCGCATACTTCCTCTTCCTCTATAAGGTTGTCGTTGCCTCTCCCTTCCTCTCGGCACTGCCTCCCTTCTCCCAACCACATGATGCAACCATCTCGCCCCATTTCCGACACCGCAGCAACCACTGCTTTGCTGGGATCGGCAATACAGCCTGGCCATGCGTCTTGCTCGATCGTGGACAATGCGGTACCACTAACTCGTGTCGCTTGGCCAACCATAGAGGCCACAACATTCGTCGTCTCTACTGCCCAACCTACCGGCATATTCACGAACTCGTCGATAACTACATCACTGATAGATTAACTAGTTGAAGGCCTGGGGATGATCATTCTCGATGAAGAGGACGATGATGGTGTGGAAATGGACATCAGAATGAACCTTGGACTGAATTAGGGACCAACCCCAATTGTTTGGCGCGTTGTGGGTAAGTTCATCACTGATGCTTCTATTTTTTTTCCTACTTATGATGCGAAAATGGCATCATTTTGGAAGCCAATATAGGGAATCAACGCTTTTGAGATTTTTGACGAGATGCAAATCAAAGATGAACAAAGATTTGTTTTCGAGTTATACCATGAACTTGATGCAAAAAAGGCTGTTGAGGGAGGCCCTTGGTTTTACAACCACTAGGCCTTCGTGGGAAAACTATTGAGTTCTGGAGAAATCTCGGCTTGTGTGGATCTTAAGGGATTGCTTCTATGGGTTCACCTACATGCACTGTCAAAAGGTTTCAACACGGAATAAGCATGCACAGTTATAGGAAATTACATTGGTCGGTTTGTTTCGATGGATGATGAATTGGCCAACTAACTAAACTACATTCGTATCAAGGTAGTAACAGACATCTGGAAGCCTATAAAACGCTGAATGGAGCTGAAGCCAATAGGGGGTCAGTTGAGCTGGGTAACTTTTCTGTACGAAAAACTACATCGTATCTGCTTTGTGTGCGGAATATTGGGCCACGACGAGACATGCTACAAGATTTACCATAAGAATAAGGAAGAATTAGGATCTGCTAGGCCATATGGCGTTTTCTTGAGAGCCCTGGACCTGAAGGCAAGTACAAACGTGAACATGAAATGGTTCATAACTACAAACTAGACTTCTCCAAGAGACAAGTTCACGACCCAGAAGGCTACTCCAAAGACCCTCATGGAAGTCGCCACTCAGGAGGAAACACTTGGAAGAGCGATTGCAGCTATCAAGAGGAGAAGGACCGTCCAACCTTTCATGGTGGACCCGCAGAGCATGGAGAATGAAGGAGAGGCAACCCTGCCAAAAGTGTGCTAAAAAAATGTCGAGGAGCCGACCAAGGACGAAGAGCTCCACCCAGTCGAGTAGGAGCGCCCCTAGTTTACATTTTTTTTTACGCTTTTATTTATGGTTAGGGTTGTTTTGCCCTGGGAGTTAAACTCTAGTTTATTGCTTTTTAGATTTGATAATTTTGGCTTAGTTTATTTTTATGGTATGTTTGGTAATGATTCTGAAGAGCACCAAGGTTTGGAGCCATGTGAAATTATCAGATGTACCGTCTGCATCTTATCCAATGACCCTCTGACTCACGGTCTAAAATGTGTTGTCCCGGTTGGAGACACATTAGAAGACGTTAGGAATTCTATTTGTATATTTCGAACTATCTTCGTTCAACCACAGGAATAAAAGATAGCTATCTGTTTTTGCTCTAAAAGAAATTAATATCTTTATAATAAGTTTGTCATGAGGATAGAAAAGTAAATATACAACATTGGCTAAAAAATAGTTTAAATTTTTTTCTCAAAACATAAATAATGACACCTATTTTAAAATAAAAGGAATAGTGGTATAGAGAAACAAACTACCCTAATAAACAAATTTATACCGTTTTTTATGCATTTAAATAACATAATATCCATGAAAAAAAGTAAATGCATCGTAATAAGCATTTAATGTATATCAGTTGACTGATATAAAGTTATATCAGTTGTACTAATAAGGTGGTGACACCTCATTTAAAATTATGGATCCGGACGGGTCGCTCCGCTCCCCCAAATTCACTTGGGTG
>JAYMTK010000347.1:0-23816 GCA_036897405.1 Pelargonium myrrhifolium
GGAGTGTTGTAAATAAGCATAGTTAGGGACTACTATGTAAATGAGGTTAGTGTAGGGAGTAGTTAGCAATTAGTTGTATATTTAGCCAAATCTTGGCTCATTCAATGAAGTATCTGTCCAAAATCAACAAACACAATATAAAGCCAATTTCAAACTTGACTGAGAATTACACATCGTAGAAACACCACGTAGAGACATATTTCATACTGCTTCAAAAGTTACAAGTAAAGTCCAAAATAAATTACCCTGTAAAGAGCTTGAATAAGAAGCTTTTCATCAAATGACCAGCTATTTGTGCGTTTGAGAGGAGCTAGAAGAACAATATATCAGAAGTAAACAAGTTATTATGACATATATATATATATGTTAATAAAATATTATAAATATAAATATTTGATTGTTCAATGTTCAAATGAAACTAAGTGATGAAACATTTCAGTAAAAAAAATCTCACACACACACACATCTCTTATGGAATGCCACTTCACCTTCAAAATAAAAAATTCTTTATTTATTTTTATCATGGAGTGAACCATTATTCTTAATTACTTACCTTAAATATATCCAAGAGCACACATATAATGCCTAGGACATAACTGTATACAATTTCTTGCAACAATTGGAAGTCAAAAATAAAGAGTAATTTATATAGCAAGGAAAAACCTGGATTGGAAGGAGAGCTCTGTGAAGAAAGATTACTGATGTTAGCTGATGCAGAGAAATTCCGTCGCATCTTAGGAGGACTACTAGATTCTGCTCCCCTGCAGTTTTAGGCACAAGATGAAATTATAAAGAGTATAAAACAAATAAGTAGCTAGTAATCAGTTTCATGGTAGTTAATGAAGAGCATCTACCCAACAATATACCTTGATCCAATCTCAAGGTCACTATTTTGCCTTCGTAATGTACCTGAAAAATGTGTTGTAGTCCACAAAGAAGTTGAGTCTCAAAAACCTTAGTGGGGAAAAGCAATCAAACTAGCAAAGTATTAAAAGATCCAAGCCAGATGATGCTACGCATGTAAGAATTCAGCATCAGAAGATTAGAGAATTCTATTCAAACAGAAGAATGTTTCATACAATAAAAAATCTACTCCAAAAAAAAAAAAGAGAGAAGAATAGTTGAAGTATTTCCTTGCCTATGAGAGTGAATCCTTGCAAAATGAAAAGCAATTATTTTTCTTCCATTTTACCTTTGGGTTCTTCCTTTTGAGGATAGACAGAAAAGGATCCCAAAAAACCAGATAACCGCTCCAATGTTGTCTCTGAGGTGGATCTTTTAAAATTCTACAAAAAAGATTGTATATTCCTAAGATCATAATGTCAGTGGAATAAGGGACCATGATACAGTGTGACAGAACTGTATTGTATAAATTTAAGAATGGCATACCATTTAACTAGAAAATTTTAGTTTAAACTTGAAAGTTACATTAGGTAGCCAAAATTCTACAAGGATCTGTTTTAGTGAAAGCAATTGTGGACTGCCTATACCTCACAAGAACATAGTCAAAACAAGTTTATGAAGCTTACAGTTTCTTTATTTGTAGTACCGTATTTGCTTTGAATCTGTGCAAAGCCAACAAATACAAATGTTAGGATCCCAAAACACAAAACAAAATGAAAATGCCCGAACACACTCACCTTCAGCGAGAAGTCAGTGACATCTAACAGCAACAACTTTGCTTCAAAGTAATGGGCCAAAGCCTTGGCGAGCACTTGCTGGTAAAGTTCTTTAAAATGAAAATAAGATGTCATGTTTAAGACTTGTTCAACAGAAAATGCAGAGATATGGTTAGCTCATCACAGACCAGACCAATACTATAATTAAGAGAACAAACCTGCAGGTCCTGAAAGCAAAATAGCCCGACTTGCAGGTGAAAGGTTCCGTGTATACTTAGAAGCATCAGCATGCTTTAAGTGGACATAGGCAGCACTTGTCAGCAGCACTCGTGTCTGTTCACTGTCATTGGAATAGACAAGGCATGAACACATTATACAACATAAAGGTAAAGAGTTGAACAAAATATTACGAACTAAAAGCAAGTTTGATGACAAGAAATTATAATAAACCATATGCAGCTGCAGGGCTACTTGGCTCAACATTCACTTCACTAAACTATCTAGAAATTGAACTTCATTCAATATCTAAAATTGCCGAAACAATTTACATATGTCAATTATCTTGATCCTGAGTAGATTGCAGCAGAAACAAGATGAATAGTGCCCAACATAACCTGAAACTAGAGCTAGCAAATTATGTGTGCATGCCATATGGGCCAACACGAACACAATACATGTACTGATTGTGCTGAAACATTGAACACATACCACGAACACGACATGTTTAACAAATTTAATTAAATGGGCCGGGTTGACACAACACCATTAGTATAACCAACATAATACATTTCACATGACACACCCCAACATGCTCGAGGTGACACAGTCCAAAACAATTGAATATCACAAGTTTAACTCATTTAACATAACTATTAACTAACATATAGATAATCATATAAACTATAAGACTAGCTAGAGTTGTAAGGGCTAACTTACTATTACAACCCAAGTGTGCGGGCTGAGGGTGTTGTGCTTGTCACAACATAAAATAATTAATTGTCTTTGCGTGCTTTTGAGACTCAGTACGGACACGAGCCAATTATTAAACATGTTAGGTACTCTAACATGAATACAACAGAAGATTATAAAATTAGTGGAACCCCAACAAATGCTAACTCTATCTGAAACCTCAAAACAACCTTTTTCTAACAGCTATAGAAGTATAAACATAAGATGTTTCTCATACTGTATTAGCAAATAATGGTGTATCCGTGTATGTAAGGCAGCTGATAAACACCAAGGTAGGCAAACTCAAATCAATCCTTTAATGATATAATGTCTCCACATGGATATGGGCATGGACATTTTATCCATTGCACACCGAGAATTTAGCATATTAAAATATTTACCTACTGTGATAAATTATGAATACTTTATTTTCCCTAGACAAATTAATATCGGCCATTGGAAAATTGCCAAATTAAGAAGGCAAAATATCCATATTAAAGAAATAATTCTCGAGGAAGATATGATAAGAGGCCGCAAGAAAACCAAGAAATTCAATTCAAAGACCCAAGAGAGCAGAATAGCACATGACAGTCAATATCTGAAATGTATACATGGATATTGTTTTCTAACCATAGGTCACGGGGAAACAAAATCCAATTCCCGAGGTTGCCATGATGCACAAATCTTGCACACTTAAGTTATACTACCTTCGTTTCAAAATAAGTGTTGTTTTAGAATAAAATTTTTGTTTCAAAATAAGTGTCTACTTTTAAGAAACATATATATATGAAATTTCCATAATACTCATGAATTTTCCATAATACCCTTTAGTCGTTATTTCATTTTGTCTCATAGATTTTAGGTATAACTTGTCTCATAAATTTTAGATATAAATTTTAAATATAACTTATAAAGTAGTGAGTTAATAACGAGGATTTTTATATGTTTATCTCAGATTTTCGTATCTTTCCTTGATATGTGTGAATATCTAAAACGATATTTATTTTGAGAGTGAGAGTGAGGTAGTATTATTACTGGACTACACTAAATTGGAAACTATGTGTTTAATTTTAAATTGAATTTATAATTTACATTAATTCTTATAGCTTTAATAAACACTATTCTTAAAAACAGTGTTCATTTTCCACCATCACCAGAAAATATCGGGATTCAGGGGAGCAAAAATAGAAGCTATGTTGCAAACCTGAAAACAAAATCTCTAAAAAAACTTCAAAAATAGCATTTTACAATCACCTCTGCACTTCATAGAGGAACAAATCATGAAATATCATCCATATAAGTTTAGATTATAGGTATCGCAATAAGTAACGTCAACATAAAAAAACTAATCAGTGAAAAGGAGGGTGATCAGGAAGGGATTACCTGAGGTAATAGGGGAATTCATCAAAGGTGACCTTGGTTTCTCTACCATCCACCACCTGTCTCAGCATCTCCTGCTCTAATTTCTCTGCTGTTATCATGTTTGATGGAATGTTGTTTCCGGTCCATCTCCCGACCGTCTGACCAGAAGCCAGCCCTATCCCCACCCCTACACCGACGCTCAACGCCGACAACAGTATGTGTTTCTGTTCCATCTCTATAGATCCTTACTCAACACTAGTTTATATCAAATCAATATTCAAAACAGAGCACTGCTTCTAAGAAGAATTTTTCAGAAATTGGAGAAGATAAATAAATAAACGAGTTCCTATTCAGTCGTACACAGTTGGTCTAGTCTGGTAAAGTTCAGACAGAGAACCGAAAGAGCTCCGATCTATAAGCGATTTCTCGGTCTCCTCTCACTCACTTACTCAGAAACAACACAAACACGATCTCTCTGTTTTATTTTCCTCTCACCAAATTCGGTTAAAATCGGTTCCGCGAGAGCGAGACTCGCGGATCTCGAGACAGATAATAGGAGCGGCAGATGGCGGCGGTGACGGCGTGAGGGAGAGAGCAATGCGGTGGTGGTGTAGTGATGGCGGTTCCCAATCCCAGGCGTGTAGTGTAGTGTGAAGTGTGTGGGTTTTTTTTTTTTGAGTTTAAAGGAGTGCGGGAGAGAGAAGGTGCGTACGTGTTGGAATATGGAGGGTGTAGGATTCGGTTGGACAGTTCAATAACATAATTTAAATAAAATAAATGGAGGAGGTGTACAGTGCAGTGTACTCTCTGTGCTGCCTACATGTGGGGAGCTATAACAGAGACCCACGTAATGACACAGACTGACGCGCGCCGAAATGCTTTTCGGATCAGATCACAAATGGATTGATTGATTGATTGTAGTTGTATTGTATGGACTCACTGGGCCGTTGGAGCCCATTTATATTTGTTCATGGTTGGGCTGGAGCCCATTTATATTTGTTAATTAACAGTGAGTAGCTATGAATCCTGAATTGAAGACCAAAAAACCCGGCAGGGTGATCATATGATTTCTGTGAAGTGGGGTTATGGTATAAAGTTTAAAGAAAATAAGAAGCAGCAGTATACTATATTGATGTGCGTGAGAGGATAGACTGAGGCCACACCCACTTGTAATATATAATGCATAAATCTGTGGCGTCACACATATATATATATATAAAAATATAGAGAGAGCATGGGGATGGGTGGTTTTTTTTTGTGGGGGGGGGGGTGAAGAAGAAGAATGCATGCAGATGAGTGGATCAGCAGAGTAGCAACTACTTGGATTAATCTATGTTTCCTGTCAATCATCCAAAAATGCAGCCTACATGTCTAAGTTGTTACACTAAGTTTCATCCTTTACAAACTTATCTCTACTTTCTCAAGTTTTTTTTTTTAGTAGGTGGGGAATTTGAGCCGTGACTCACGACACGAAATTAAGTAGGTTTGAATTCAATTTAATCGAGTTCGTGTCGGGTTTAAATTGACTATTAAATAAGTAAGTCGTACAATGTGTTCATCTCGAGCTTGTATAACTCACCTAATCCGTTTTAATTATTAAACATGTCATAATTAAAATAGTCCCGTAATTTGTTTATTGACCCACCCATTTAGGAGTAAACAAAAATATACCCATTTAATTTCATTTTAAAAAATACCCATAAATTAAACGGTTCAAATATATTAGGTCAATATCAGCCCATTTTGTTTAAATAGTCAAGAGTTGGATCACATAATTTTGAACCTAATTATTTAAATGTGTTTAAAATGTCGTGTTAACCGCATGTTCATGTAATTCAACCCATTTTTTTTCACTCTACACTAAATTTTCAAGGCGATCCACAAATGCTCGATAGTTACTTGGTATTCGTAAATTGACAAATACTAAACTGTCTTGAATTCAAATTTCAAAGTCTTAACTAATGTACAAAAGGATTAGATTCAAATTGATTCAAATCCCTAAGATTCATAATATGCCTATACATGAAATTTCAAAATGTCAATTTCTAGCTGATAATTTAAAATTCTACTATAATTTTCTAAATATTATTTGTATTTCAAAATGCAAACACAAACACATTTAATTTACAGATTAATTAAGATTTAAGAAGAAAAGTTTTGCTTTGGCAACGAGAATCCCCATTTGCAGTCCCTACTTTCCAATGAAGAAAAGAGAGAAATGTGATTCAGTTTATAGATTTTCTATTTACATTTTCTTTGTTGTTGGGAAGCAAGGAAAGAGAATATGTCAATTTATGAGGGTCAATTTCACAGAAAGCCACCATGAGGATTTCATAATATGTACATGTGTGTGCATAAATGAGACAAAAGAATATGAGCAAAGAATTATGAACTTGCTTATACATTGATATTGCAATGAGAATGGGAATGAATCATAATGGAAGTGCAAATCGCGCTCCCCAATTACACATGTAGCTGTAGACTAGAAAGGCCAGAAAACTATCTCATTAGGCGCAGGAACACAAAGGTATTCCACAGGCTATGTAACAGCATGGATGGCAATAGATTCCTTGACCGCGAGAATATAATACCCATCACTATCCCAAGAACAATAAGTGGTAGCATCCTATGTACATTGAAATGTGCTAGAGCAAAAGCAACCGAACTCACCAATATTGCACACCATACAGGCATGTACTTGGTCAGCGAAGGCAGAAGGAAACCGCGAAAGACTATCTCCTCCCACACTGGAGCACAAACTGAAACTACAATTGCGTACAATGCCATTGCCACCGGGTCTCGTGCAACAATGGACAGCTCAACACTAGAGGGGGTCACAGGTGTAGAAGGCATAACAGGCAGTAGATTCAATTGGGACAACCGGTTGACCAGCGGAAACATGCAGCATCCCAGAGCAACATCAATCAACCAGTTTCCCCTGAGGCTAAATCTAAACCAATCTGATGGAAGAGGACGAAAACGAGACAGACAGCGGTGAAGGACTGCAAATCCAACAAGACCTTCAGTCACATCTGTCACTAGGCTGTATAGGGCTTGCCCCCTAAATGTTAAAGATTCTTTGTTGAAACCTGCCATGTGGGCTGCAAATGGAATCATCCAAGAACCTACGAACCAGAATGAGGCAACCCAAAGAAGCATTACCTGCATCACAATATGAGGATTAGTGGCTATATATCTTATTCATTTTGTTATCATGGATCATCAAAATTTAACTTTGCCAGCAACAGTGGCTATATTCACTTTGATTCAATTTTCAAAATTAGAAGCCAAGTAAATTCTTGCACAAGGGAAAAAGGAGTTCAACTGATTGTCTTGATGAACTAATGTGTTGTCTTAATGGCCAAGAAGGCCGACTTAAGAAAATCACTTAAGTCTAAGCGGGAAACAATTACCTGCACTATGGTTTCTGCTGTCCATGGTACAGTCCACCGGCTCCCAGCTGCCTTGATCACTGCATCTGAAGCCTGCAACATAATGAAGCTGGTTAAAACACCCTGACACAAAGCTGAGAACTGGTATGCCTCATATGTTAATTAAGAGCATGACAGACATTCATGATCGCAACAGCTACTGTGTCTTGATAGAAGTGATAATACATAGTTCAGTGTCGAGACAGAATGATACAACAAGCTATTAATTGATGTTCAAGGATACCACTCAATTAAAGGCTGCTACTTCTTCCTTCTGTTCAAATTAAGGTTTTATCGTTGACACTCATTAAAGGGTTATGGGTAAAGTTGGAATTCAGAAACATTTTAAGCTGGGAATGTATGACATTAGAAACCATTTTTGCTTATTTTTCCCCTTCATTTTCTTCAAAATAGACTAAGTATATTCTTATGCCAATCCATACGAAGTAATTTTTTTTTCCACTCTACAAACACCTTATCATCCAGATGGGCTATACAGCCTATACAGACCTATATGTTACTGCATTTTGACAATTCAAATAATTTGTATAATTGTATTATCCAACATATAAAAGTCATACTAAATGCAAATGGCAACTGCCAAAATACATTTCCTAAACAAGAGATTATCCATTAATGACATTTGTCATTCCAGCCATTCAAAGTCAACTATAAGTACTAACACTATAAGCGAACAAAACAGATATTCTGAAAAGCTAGTACCAACTACTAACATTACAAGAAGCCAAAATTGTCTGATACATTTTAACAAACAAACCAACAGAAGTAGTGCATAGTATGAACAAGAACTATTAGAAATCCCAGACATCCTAAACTTCAGTATAATCTAAGTTATGCCAAATTGATGGCCAGAGGTCTTATACCGACCTGAGCTTATGGTTCCATTGTTATAGCACACCACCATGTATGATTATTTCTAATCACCACATATGTGTCACCTAGATAGATTAATGGGGCACTCATAAAGGTACTGTCCAGTTACATTTTGGAACAGGTTTCTTAAGAAAAAACCAAGATATAGTGGCATTCAAAAAGTATCTCTAAACTGTTAACAGAAGTAAGGACCTAGAAAACAATATCATAATAAGAAGAAATCATCCATGTCATATTCCTATATAATAAAGAAAAACATTACTTCTTTGAGACGTGTTGTCCATTCTTTTACAGTGCTCGAGTTATCAACTTCAGGCTTCACAAGTTCTTCAGGAAGAAAATTCTCATTTGATTCAGACTGAGGAGGCTCAGAAGAGAAATCCTCACGCCTAAAACATGAAATTTTCCATTTCTGCAAAACAAGTAAAAACAATCCAAGAGCAAAGCAAACAGTATGGCTGAACGTGAGTAAAAGCTAACCAAATCAAACTTGGCAGATAAAAAGAAATGCTCAATTAGGCTATAATTTAAAGATTCTCGTTCTCTGAGCAACTAAACGGAACCCAATTCGATTTCTGAAAAACCGACCTTAAGCAAACAAATTGCAAATGAAACAGTAAACCAAGAAAATACTTACGTTCTTAGCAGACTTGTGGTTGGATTCAGAGATCCGAAAGCTTCGGGTGAGCGGAGAAGAAGCAACAGGCCGGCCTGAAACCCGAATTCGAGGAAAGGCGGGCGCGAGGACTGGGCGTTGAGTGAGGAACTGAGAGCAAGAACTCATCAACATGAGTTGCGGATTGGGGATTGGACAATTGTTAGTAGGAACTGGCATCGGAGAATCGATACACGCAAGTAGTATGAGTTCTGATTCGCCGTCGCATGATTTTGATATTGATTAGGGATTGGAGAGTAATCAAATTCAATATATAAACAAACAAAAAAACCCTAATTTTGGGAATTTCTTAGGTATCGTGGAGGCGGAGATTGGGGAAGAGCGTTGATATTGTAGAGAGAGCAGAGAATGAAAATCAAAGAGTGAGACTCACAATAGCAGAGGTGAGCTGAGCTGAGCTGAGCTGCAATAGAGATTGTGATTGAAATGTCGTTGCCCTTGCCCAACTGTAATCTCTTCATTTTAGTTTAAGCTATGTTTGGTAACTTGGATAATAGTTCGCTGTTTGTTTGTTTGTTCTTTTCTTATTGCACAAAGAAAATCGTGATTTTTTTTAAGTGCCAAAAAGTGGCTGAATTTTTACATAAATGACAAAACAGTAGCAGGAATTTTTCAGTCTATCAAATAAATGGTCACCGTTGGTCTTTGTTAATTATTTTCATTACTGTTTACTTGTGAAAAATGCCTAAATTGAGAAAATAAAAATTTAAGATGCCCTAAGATTCATGTGATAAACAAATGGCATCTAACACATGAATCATGATGAAAATGTAGCGTGTTTTCATCTTCTATTCATGCTCTATAATTTGATTTGTTTTTATTGAAGATGTGTGTCAATGTTGTTTGAGACAACTTCAACTTCGTCTATGAGAGATTGAAAAGTGGAGTAGGATCGAGGAACAACACTAATTTTGAAATTGTGCATACATCGCATAAAGTTTAACACTGATTTTGTAATCAAAGTTCAACCACTTATTTGATATTTAATTTTTTATATACAAAGTATACTACGTAAATCTTATCAATTTATTAACCATGCAAGGTAGTAAAAAATCATGGAGTTTTTTGTGCTTCAATATTATATATGACCAATTTTGTCAAATATAACAAACAAATGTTATTTCTTGTGAAATGAGGACAAGTCTAAGTGTGGTCAAACGGTTTAAAAGTGTCAACCGCCAAAATACAGGCCCGTTCTAGAACCCATGGTTTAGACTAAAAATAAAATAATTGCACTTTACTTTATGTAGCGACTGAGATATATATGAGAATAAAAATTAATATTTTTTTTTTTATCAGTTGAGACTAAAAATTAATACTAAAAATGAGATTCATAGTATGAAGTCATTTTCATATTAAAATGTCATAATGTAACAATAAAAAATAGGAACCTCATTCTTTCTATTATCAAACAAAAATTCTGAACAAATACTTTAGTAAACTATAATCATTGACCCTGTAATATACATATATGCATATGCAAATAAAAACCTAAGAAGATAAAGTCATTGTCACTTCTGGGTTAATTTCAGTTAGGAACAACAAACATGTTAAACCCAGTTAAAATGAGCTACAATGAACCAAAATAGCATTCATAAATTATGGACATAAATTGACTAGTCTAAGTGTAGCTAGTTACACCAGAATATGCAAGAAAAATTGGAAATTTATCAAAATTAGGACTTGAATCAAGACTGGGCATGTTTAACAGTAACAAAATTGGTCAATTACCTATGCCAGCCAGAGAGAAACTTGTGAAACACCATCTTGAAGCTGTCATCTCCAGAAGACTGAGCTTGCTAGACATAGTAGTTCATACCCACCTTAATTAAACAGCTATGAGGAATGTTCAAGCCCACAGCAGGTGTGCGACAGTTTGTGCGCAAGAAATAGAAGACCACATTGATCACAAACTCCTTCATAAACGACGAGTTCCACTTTGCCTTAATATACGAATGACCCACAACATATGCTACCCCAGCATGCTTAGCTTCCACCAGCTCCATCAGCTCTTCCTTCACATGTGGATACTTGTAGTTTACGTCCAGCAGTTTGAATTGCACCCTCCGCCGCCTGTAATTCAGTTGAGGAAACTCGTGCTCGTAAAACGTCTTCAATTGCCGCAGTGCAGGCGACATGCTGCTACTAATGGTGGGAAAGGAGGCTGAGCTGCTGCTTTCTCCTCCGGTGTGAGAAGATTCCGACGTTATCAATCTTGTTTCGCACTTTTCAAATGTCCTTACCACCGCCATCTTTCCCTCTGTTGCCCTGGACGGAGTTCCATGCTCTACTGCTTCCAGTTGGATATACTCTGCAATGCTCATCACAATGTCGTTCTCAAAATTTTCTTCACTGTTGTATACATCCTTGTAACCATACCGGAGAATGCAGCGGTACATCCGGTAAGATTTGGGGCCGATCCGGCCGATGAGATACCGTTCTCTATGTGACACAAAAGGAACGGGGACAGTTTTAACACATACGAAGACAACCACTCGGTAAAAGGCTGGCAAGTTGGTCAAGAAATGAGTAAATGTGGCTGGAACTCCAGATACAAGCTCAGTGAAGATGAGACCTATTCCAGGGACCCTAACAATCCCAAGACTAGGGCCTAGGGTGAGTATCCATTTCATGGGTACCCTGTTATGTAGGTCATATAAATATTTCAACCTCGTACAGTAATGCCACACAAACATAGTGACCAAGAAGACTGCAGTCAGAAAAAAAGGAACCCATACACCTTGAAGGATTTTCATACAAAGAGATGACAGGTAGATAATCTCGATTAATCCGATGGGTACACTGAACAACAGAGTAAGCATGTATCCCTTGTGCCATACAAGATTGACGACTAGTGACATCAACAAAGTTGTCACAAGTGCCATTGTATTGCTCGCGATCCCTGAAATTGACATTAGCTTTCAATAAAATATATCATATACACTATATAACTCCATTTAATTAAACCATGTGTAAAAAGTGATCAATATATGATTAGAATCCAGCCCACATCTACTATTAATATGCCTAAATTTCATGTTACATAGAGTGAACTAAATTTGGCCGAAAGAGATAACTGAGTATCAAAAAGTTGGGGCTGCACCAATTTTGTGAATTCTAAAATTCTACCTACAATGCTCAGAGGTGCAAGTAACAAGGATTGAACACATTTGCAATCTTGACCCAAGTGATCTGTGGCCAACCCAATCTACAAGCACCTCAAACCAGTTCAAATGGTGTTGGTCTAAACTGTGAAGCAGGTAACCAGACTAGTGATACATGTGTCCACGTAAAAATAATCTCTCAAATAAAAAACTAATAATTATTTAGACCGAATACTTACCATAAGCATTTCCAATAAGAACTGTATCTCTGAAGCTAACTGTGACAGCCAGACAGAGAATCATGAGAATCCAATTTATCTCTGGGATATATATCTGACCACAGATCCATCTGAGTGTATGAAGAACCTTGACGTGAGGAAAGCATCCTAATCCATGACATTGTCTGATAGTTGAGAATATGGAAAAGATAACAGCCTGACTGCCAACTATCGCAGCTAAAATCGCAGTCACAAGAACTGGCCAAAACAAGGAATCTAGAAAAAGGGAAAGAAAACAATGTAAAACACAAGTTTACTTTAGGGGAATGAATCTAATAGTGAACCCAAGAGACCAGTTTCCATGGAACTTGTAAAGAACCAACTCAACTAAAAGCTTAAGCTGATAGTTGAAGGCCCAATAATAGTTTTGTACTCTAACACACGCCCCCTCACGTGCAAGCCCATTCTCGCTTTACACGTGGCCCATGCACAGGTCCACTCATTGCCTTGTGCTGGAATTTAATATGGGTGGCAGTAGGATTCGAACCCGGGACCTTTAGTCGCCAATGCTCTGATACCATGTAAGAAATCAACTTAACTAAAAGCTTAAGCTGATAGTTGAAGACCCAATAATAGTTTTATACTCTTAACAGAACATATTTTCAATGAACGACGACAAATGACATATAAAAACTGAAGCAAAACAAAGAAGCTGAAGACAGGAAAACTCATGAGCAGTTCAGTAAAAGTAATACACAGGAAAGAGCTTCTGTTTAAATAAGTATGCTTTCAGAAAAATAAATCTGAACATTTTACAAGTATGCAGGAAATATGAACAAAATAAGAGCAATGTTCAGTAACTCAGGGTTGAACGCTGCACTCATTTTTTGAATTTGATAGCAGCTAGGTGCCTCATTTATACTTACTTTTCATCTAAAGGTAAACCAGAGACAACTTGAGAAAAACAGAGATGATTTACTTACTACAACAAATTGAAAAAAAAAGCATCATCAATCACATGAATTTTCCCATCTCCTCTATTTTATTTCTTTCTGGATCTACAAGATAGTCCTTTGTCAAGTCCTTAAACTTATTGTTTGCAAGAGGTTACCTGGAATGGAGGCATAAAAGCTTATATGCACTGCAGAAGAGTTCTTTGAAATAAATGCTGCCTGTCCCATGTACTGAAGCACTAAGCATGGGTAAATAAAGGCAAAAAACGTAACCTGCAGATTAAAAAAAAAAAAAAAAAACTAGAGTGTTACTTATGGAAATGAATCCAATACATGAGAATGAAACCACTACTATCGCTGCTCATCTAAGTCATAAAGTTGCAACATATGCTCAAACATAAACTTTACTTTTTAGAAGGAATGATCAAGATGTTAGAACCACTTATAGATTAGATCTAAGCCTCAAATTCTCAAAGAAATGCACCAACCCAAACCAGCAAACTTTGTTATTCTTTTTTTTTTAAAAAGTACTTAATGTGTGTGAGCTTGCACATACCCTCATTGATGCTACTGTGAAATAGCCTAGGTATGTATACATAACTTCGTTTCCTGCAGTTGAAAAGGAAGCCTACATGAATGAAATGATACAAAGCTTGATGAACTAAAATTTTGAAATGTTATATTTACCAGTAACACATAAAAAAATTCCTCCGAGAGAAATCCAGCCATCTTTTCCCGTGTCCTTGAAGAACTTGAAAATGTAATACGGAGAAAGAGCACGGTATACTCTTGGATTCCATTTGATAACATTGTAGACCCCAATGACGGCAATAAACAGTAACCAAATGATCATAATTGGAGCAAACAAGAAAGCCACACTATGGTTGCCACGGTGTTGCATGACAAAGAGGACAACCAATACAAAACATGCAATAAGAACCACCATACCTGTGTATTTACAGAATGTAAGTGACTTAAATATATAGTAGCATGTAAACAATAAGGTGGAACTCTTTTTTATTCTAGAAGAAATAGGTAATTCCAGAAATCCTGTACTCCCCTCTTTCTATGGCCTCCCATCTTGCCACTTTTCTAGTATTGATACTAATAATTGGATGTGGAAACAAGCCAGCTTTTCACAATCAGTGTTCACACAGTCATGAGAGAGATAGTCTGGCGTATAAGAGTTCATTTTTAACGAGGTTAAAGGGATTTCACTTTTGTTCCCCTTGTTGAAATTTATAGGACAAATGGCATGGGGAAGAAAGATAACTGAATTGATAGAGAGTGAACAGAAGAAGATAATGTGGTTCTACCAAAAGGCCTACACTCACACCCTTACTAATCAAAGGGCTAATTTGTACTCACTAACTTGGCGTGCTGAGTACAATGGATCCATATTGATAATGGGTGTACGAAACAAGTGAAAAGGATCACTCTACTAATTATCATAATTTGCTCAACTGAACATTCTCGACACATTCAAATCCCAATATATCATGGAAAGTCAGCACATTCTCAACACCCCTTAAGTTGTTATTCTATAACACAACACACACACTAGACATTTATAGGGCTCATTTAGCAAATTTTAATTGAAATCTTAGGAAAATAGGACATAGTGGGTTTTTTAAAATTGTAACTATTGCGATCGTTTAATTTTATATGAGAGCATATTTGATATTAAAAAAAATACTCTTCCCTAAAATGAATTAAATAATTCCAAATTTTGAGGAATTGAAATAATAAGATCGATGTGTTATTTCAATTCCTTAATTTTGTTTTTAACAACTGAAATGTTAGAAAAGTGAGTTGTTCATATTTTAATTAAGTTAAAATAGAAATTATACGAAAGCTGCCTTAGTATTGTTTTTTTTTTAAAAACACTAACTTCCAAGTGCTACTTAGTTATTATGGAATCAATAAAACAACATAAGATGACTAGTATTCTATTATTTTTTGAACTCACTATCATTCAAATTCTTCACTTGAACTTGCAGCCCTTCAATGGATGATAG
This sequence comes from Pelargonium myrrhifolium, assembly GCA_036897405.1. Classification (NCBI taxonomy): domain Eukaryota; kingdom Viridiplantae; phylum Streptophyta; class Magnoliopsida; order Geraniales; family Geraniaceae; genus Pelargonium; species Pelargonium myrrhifolium. The sequence goes on from JAYMTK010000347.1 coordinate 15,224, forward strand.
AACTGCAGAAGAACGAACATATATCAATTAGCACCATGCTTAAGATAAGGGTGTTTTCAGGCAGTCGGAAATGCATGATATCAACCAAAGAGGTAATAAAGAAGAAGATAAAAAGGTGTGTTTACCAGAAATTGCAGGCACAAAGGAACCAACACTGAGCGCCATACAAGCACTAAACAAAACCACAACAAGTAAACTAGTTTTTGTTTTTATCCGTCTATCAATAATTCTTTTACGAGGATAGTTAGATACAATCCTACTAGAGTATCCTGGATTATTATAACTAGAAATCTCCTCATCTGCGGCTTGTTGATTAGGAAGCAAACAAAATTTCGCATGTCTAGACAGGAGTGAGTATAGCGTGAAAATTCCTCCTGCAAAGAACCCAATATGCCAATAAGGAAAATGTCTTCTAGCTGTAGTGGAAAGTTTATTGTCGCATACCTTCACCATTATCATTTGCACTCAGCATGATAATAGCATACTTCAACAATGAAAGAATGGTTATAGTCCAGAAAATCAATGAAAACGCCCCAAATACTATGTCCTCGGTTATCTGATCACGTAACCTTCCAGAAAATGTACTTTTATAAACATAGAGAGGGGAAATGCTCAAATCACCAAATACGATGCCCAAACTCTGGTAGGCTAAGACGAGAACGTGTGTAGGACGGCTTATAGTTCCAGCCTGTTCCACCAGGAAACAAACACATCATGAAAACATACATGTCTACTTCTACTTCTGCTTCTATAAGCTCAGTCAATGGCATATAACTTATAAGAATAACTCTAGAAACATGTTTCATTCATGACAACACAGAATCAATAAAGCAACTTCTTTTAAGAAAATCTACCACAATCGCTCTCATGCTTTTGCAGATTCACAATTTTCAAGTCACAATTGTTCTTAAACCTACTCAAATTGTAAATGTGAATAGCATGCATCACTGTCTTAACCAACGGAACTAATGATCAGATGCGAAAGGTAAATTAAAAAAAAAAAACAAAATACGATCGATACGAGAGGATAATGCATTCTCTTTTATAACATTTCGAATTTTATTTCCCTCCCGATTCCCATTTTCCCGAGAAACAAACGGAAACTTAGGGCATTTTTTAAATTCTTCGCAGCATGGAAAATACAAAGACACGTACCATGGCGAAGGAGGGAAGGACCAGTGGCTGCGAGCTTCACACTCTGCTTCTCCGATTGCCTGAATAGGAATTTTCAGACGGCGACTCGATGAGTCCGTGAAGTTGTTGATCGTTTTGATTTTGATTTTATTATTATTATTATTTTATTTTATTTTTGTAGTTAACGGATCCAAATCTCGCGGGTTTTTCAGTTAAGTGGGTCGTTTCTGCTCTACTAGTGAGTTCCACGAAACAAAATTGCTGAATACTCTCAAAATAACAGTAGAAGCCCCTCAACTATGATAAAACTGCAAAATGACCCGCTATTATCGGATTTTTCAAACTTCCGGCACCATGACATGAGTATTGAGTTGACAAACGGAGACCAAGAGCTTTTATTTCTTCTACTTTTTTTCATTTTAAGAAATTCTAAGAAAACCCTTTTGTATTTTTCTTTCCGGTAAAAGGCTAAAAGATATGTTCGGGAAACAAATAATGTGTAAAATTTTAACAACCAAATCTGTAATTAACAACCAAATAATTTAAATTTAAATTCAAATAATGGGTAGTTACATAGTCAATATATCTTCCCAACTTACATTAATAATTTAAAATACACAAGTGTTATTAGTCAATGAATTCTTATTGATGATGCAAAAAAACATAAATAATATAGCTTATAATTGATTGTTATATAAGATAGTAGTGTTTTTAAACAATTTTTTTGAGTACCTTAAAATTATTTTAGCACTAAACAATCTAAATCTTAATAGTGTATCCTCACATCGATCGAGCGCGTGTCACGATAATGTGTCACCTTCAGTAATGATCTCTTTTATTGTCTTTCCATCACCTATATTTAGTCGCCCAGAAAACAACTAACTTTTAACATTTGCATCCAATATTGGATAGAAGAGTAATAATCTTATGATATGTACTAATAAAAATCTCAAAGAACTTGCATCATATTAGTAAATGAATGAAAATCTGGGGTATGTTTAGAGGAATAGAACATATATAAAACTTAAGTAAACCAGAAAACTGAACAGAAAAGAATTTTAAAAGAGATGCGTTTGCCGGGAGTCGAACCCGGGTCTATTGCTTGGAAGGCAATTATCCTAACCGTTGGACTACAAACGCTTGATGGCTCTTTGGAGCTCAAAATTGTAATTAAATGTACTTTATCAAACTTTATTTTCTAGATTCTTTGGAACTTCACTGCTAGTATAAGAAAACAAAAAGGTCTTGTAATTTAAGCCCCTGATGGTGCTCTACAGTTTACAGGTTTTTACCAGTATGTCCCAATCAAGCATGAAAAGGATGGATCTTAAAACAATAAGATAACTATGTGTTGGAGATGATGAATCAACCCAAGAAATCAAGAATTCACTTTTAAGAGTTGGAGAAGAAAATGATATTGAATGCCTTGCTAGCTAGTTGGCTTATTATGCGAGTCCAAGTACCCAAAAAATCTGTGCAGCCCCAATGGAGGTAAGTGAAGTAATAGACTATAGCTAGTGGTCCATTGAACCAATGCAATATCCTCACAAGTCCCTCCCTAGCCATCCAGAAGTGTTGAAATATTTGGGAGCATAGAATAGTATGGATTCTTGATGAGCATCCTATTCCTTCCACAATATGTTTGCTATTTTTTTAATGAGTAATGTTACAATATGACCTCTTGCCTTTTATACCATAATACATGATCTCAGTAAGAGATTCCCACAACACAATGTTCAAGAAAAGATATTTTGTTTCTGTGCCGGACAGGGCAACAAGATTTTGGATCATGAATTGGAATGGTAGGCTAAGATGTATCTGATGAAACTACAAGAAGAATAAGAAGAAGAAGAAGAACAAATTCTAAAAACAAACAGAACCCTTTCACAAGGCCTGGGAAAATATTTGAATGGCCTATCCCAAAGATGTATCTACCTGAGAATGGCACAACTTTGATAAGGTTAATTAGATAAAATAAGTGGCATTCTTTGAGGACCCTTGTTTTGAAATTTTATGAGGACACCAAAAGCTGATAGATTCTGATATATGAGCACATGAATATTGCTGACATAGATTCTTCAATTCTTGCATCACTCTTAACCGAAGATTTTCCACATCAACTTTGCCATTTCCATCTGTATTCATCCATTCTTTTCTTTTTTACCTCACGAGAAATGGTCAACATCTCTTTGCTTTATATATCCTCGAATGTATTCCTAATATGCACTTGATTCATCTTTCACAGCTTAAAAGCCTTTTATTTTCTCAATAATGTAATGGTTTTTCTTCCATACAATGCATGTCTGGTTTATAAGAGGAAAAAATTCTGAGCATATGTTCTTCAAAGAAACTAGGTTAATAATGCAAGCATATTGCATATGTATGCTAAGAAGAATTTAAGGAATAAGTGAGGTTAGCAAATATTAGAGAACGGAAAGAACATGATGTTCTTAGATAATTGATGCGCAGATGCGAGTAAATCCTTCCAATGTGACAATTAGTCTATTATTCAACAACTTGTGCATTAACAATTCAGACCTTGCAATTTACAAATGAAGAAAGTAAGAGGAGACTCTTATCAGCATGTGCTCCTTTCGAAGAGACAAACTTGAGAGTACAAATTTATAGTTGCAGTTGATTTGAGGCCTATAGTCAAATGACAGTGTGTTAAGGATGAGAAATTGTACATTCCTTGTAGATGTAAAATGTCCATTTATGTTTCTTTCATGCTCATCACAGACTTCACTGTAATGAGAACTGTAATGGAATTGCGAACGTGACAATTGAGAAATGCTTGCATAGCCAAGAGAATGCAGATTCTAATTCTCCATCCATGCAACATTATTGAGGTTAAGCATCTTTTTATCTTGAGTTTTAGCTCCATTTTCTCTTCTATTATTTTGTCTTTATTCTTTTCCTCTATTTATCATATCTTGACTACTCATACTTTCTCCTCCCCTACTTGCACCATCAACTCCTCTTTAAATTACTTGCTCCTTCTAGCTCTCATTCCACTCCATAAACCAAGCACTACCTCATCTTTCTGATTCAAAACCACTTCCTTAGTTTCCATAACAAGAGTTCTTGTTATTTTTTTGGAAGAGTTTGTGCATTCTGAGAATGAGTGGAAAAAAGGGTAGTAATAGTATTGAGATCAACATTCCTGCAGCTACCACCAAAGCTAAACAAGTTGAAACTGATAAAAATGTTGGGATTTGGGAAGTATGGGTTTTTTGCAAGGAAGATAGCAACAGAGTTATATTCTCACTGAAAGTGGGTCTAGCTGTTCTCCTAGTGTCTCTGCTGATATTATTCCAAGCACCTTATGATGTGTTTGGCACCAATATCATTTGGTCCATCCTCACAGTTGCGATTATGTTTGAATATACAGTTGGTATGTAACTTATGATCATAATCTTTATGTCCGCATATTCGTAAAAGTTTATTTCTTTTCCTTTTACTCTTTAAGGAGCAACGTTCAACCGAGGGTTCAACAGAGCACTTGGGAGCTTGCTTGCAGGAATTCTTGCTGTGATTGTGGCTCAGTTTGCTCTATGCACAGGCCAGGTTGCTGAACCTATTATCATAGGCGCAAGCATATTCTTGATCGGTACGTGTGACAAAAAATGAATAGAACTTGAGTGACAAAAATGAATAGAATTTGATAACATCATTGCATATGCAGGGGCTATTACCTCATTGATGAAACAATGGCCAACACTTGTGCCATATGAGTATGGGTTCAGGGTCATACTTTTCACCTTCTGTTTGATCATAGTTTCTGGGTACCGGATGGGAAACCCGATCAGAACTGCCATGGACCGACTTTACTCCATCGCCATTGGAGGTTTCGTAGCTGTCCTAGTGAATGTTCTTGTTTGCCCTATGTGGGCAGGAGAACAGTTGCACAAGGAGCTAGTCAAAAGCTTCAATGCTGTGGCTGACTCACTAGAAGGTAAGAGCAAAACTGTGAACTTCCCTCAGCATTTTCTTTACATATAGTACTGGAAAATAAATAAGCATAGTTTTTTTTTTTTTTTTTTTTTTTTTCTTTGAAGAATGTGTGAAGAAGTATTTAGAAGATGATGGATTGCATAATCCGGAGTTCTCTAAAACTGTCATGGATGAGTTCCCGGATGAGCCTGCTTACCAGAAATGTCGAGCCACACTCAACTCCTCAGCAAAACTAGATTCCTTGGTACTTCTATATTTTTATGCTGTCCATTCTGATTCTTTAAAATTTGTAAGTTCTGACATTGATGTTGTTGCATATATAAGGCTCTGTCAGCAAAATGGGAGCCACCACATGGCAGGTTTAGGCACTTCTTTTATCCGTGGTCGCAGTATGTCAAAGTTGGTGCAGTTTTAAGATATTGTGCTTATGAAGTAATGGCCCTTCATGGTGTTCTGCATTCTGAGATTCAGGTCTTTTTCTCTCAACTATATAATATGTTCTTGTCTTGTTTAGTACTAGAAAGAATCAGAATCTTTAGAAAAAAGTTACTTGCAAATGTAAATAATTCTCAATATAAGCTATTGGACCATACTAGAATAGAATCTCTGGTGAAAAGATGTGTTTGTTCTTGCAACTGTGCCTTTATTCTTAGTTCTCCTGAGTCTTGTGTGTATCCAGTATCATAAACTGCATGGTCTTCACATCATCAAGCATATGAATATTCCTAGATATTATAGAATATGAACTTAAAAGAATTGCAGAAACCAAAGAGTTGTTTCAGTAGCATACAACTAATATCAGCTCCTCCTTGTTTGGTTTTCCAGTCGCCATATGGACTCCGAAAAACTGTCCAGTCAGAGATCCTAGAAGTGACGACCCAGGTTGCAGAACTAGTGAGGAGCTTGGGAAGAGACATTAGTACTATGGAGAGAGGCCTCAAAAACTCTCTGCTGGTGCAGGTTCATGGCTCAACTGAGCGGCTCCAACGCGCCATGGACTTACATTCTTATCACTTCACATCCGCTTGTGATCCTCCTGACAACAGCTCTTCCAGGCTACTTCCCAAGCTCTCTCATGCCCTGACCTCCACTCTCTCTGACCTCTTGAGCCAACTACCTGAAATTGACATCAACAACAGCCAAGAAAAGGGATCGAACATGCTGTTTTCGGGGAATCTCCCACCAGTACAGGCGGAATCTTACCATGAGATGATGAGAAAGCAATCAAGAAGGCTTCATTCTTGGCCGTCCAGGGATGTCAATCCTTTCGGAGAAGAGGGAGGCTTTGGTGCAGACTTGTTGCCGAGAATGAGAGCTTTGGAGAGCACTGCTGCGCTGTCTCTGAACACCTTTACTTCGCTGCTTATTGAGTTTGTTGCTCGAACTGATCACTTGGTTGAAGCAGTTGATGAACTTTCGAAGATGGCCAAGTTCAAGTACGAGGTTGTATAGAAAGAAAGCTACACCATACAGATACTGAAATATGATAATTACATACATAAAATACTATAAAATGGGAGGAAGGAGAGATGGATGGAAAATGGTAACCCTTGACCGTGAAATGAATTCTAATTTTTGACAGATTTAACAGGAAATTAAAGCTGAGTATACCAAATTCCCTGCATATTATTGTCTGATTTACTAAAATCAATTACATAGCCCTCAGACTAATGACCAAAATCAATGATAAGCCTCAAACTTGTGGGTTACACTGTTACAGTACTCTCCTGTACCATTAAGACAGATCCAAAACAGCAAGAGAAAAGAGGAAAGGAAGTATACTATAACATTCCAAGAACCAGAAGATATGAACAATCTGAGAATTAACAAATTGTAATCAATTATCAACAGGTTCTCAACCCAGACAGACTTGCATGTTTAAGATTAATTGGGTGATCTCATCAGAACTATTATGATTTGTTAAGAGATCTTTTAAACTACTACACCAACCAAGACAGACAGAATAGCCACAAGTAATCATTAAGAAAGAAAGAAGCAAAATAATTCATTTCACAATCATGTGAACACACTAAAATAGAGTACCAGTTGTAATCTAGAGACTTTATTAATTAACCCCAGAATATCTCAATAGACTTGACCAATGGACCAACTATACAGGAGAATACCTGTATCCAACAAGTTTCAGAACAAATAAATATTTACAGGATATAACCATGACCCAGTCCTAAAAGCTAAAGACACCCCACTTTTCAGTCCCTGGCTATTATAGTTATACAGGGACATCAAAGCACATAACTGTTACACTGAATGAGAACTTCTAATCATGAAACCACTGAAGAAACTAAAACATTAGAAACAACAAGCAGACAAACTCAGACAACTTTTCTCTAGGACAAACTAAAAAACAGAGGGATGCATAACCTTACATCCAATGCTTAGGCATTACATAAGATTTCATGGGGTCTGAGGGGTTGCCAACTAAACCTTTGCTGTTGCTTGGGCCAAGACTGGAACTCCCTGTGAGCATTGCCATCAGGCTACCCCCATGCACCCTACCTTCTGGAACAAAGGCTGAAGCAGATGACTGGCCTCCTTCCCTAACTGGTTGTCGAGCATTTGTGGCTCCATGGTCCAAATCATAACAAAGTTTGCCAGCCAGTATTCCTCCACCTCCATCCATCTTCATGATATCAACATTCATATTCTCAGCACCAGCCACCTCCTTCATCTCCTCAGGATTGGTAACTTTAGGATCCTGGACCACATGTCCCAGGGTGATACCGCCATGAACTCTCTTATCCTGCACTAGACCGCTATGGAGCACACATAGGCCATTCTTCCCCCTTGCAAATGAGTTACAAGGGCCACTAGATTGGTTGCCATACTCTGAACCAGGATGGCCCCAAGTGCATCTTTTACCTCCACCATGGGCCTTGCAAAAATCAGTGCTGCCTTGAGCACTCTTGCTACAACCTTCAAACTTGCACCTTTTTCCACCACCATGACGGACACAAAAGTCGGTCCGTCCCCTGGCACTCTTGGTACAATCAGGCACTTGACATCTTTTGCCACCACCATGAGCCACGCAGAAGTTCGTCCCTCCATGTACACTCTTCGTGCAAACTCCACCACCATGAAATGCACACCTTTTTCCTCCACCGTGTCCCTTGCAAAAAGGAGTGCTGCCTTCAGCACCCTTAGTGCAACCTAAAGCTGTGCACCGCTTTCCACCACCGTGGGCCTTGCAGAACATTGTACTTCCTTGTGCACCTTTGGAGCATCCTATAGCTTGGCATCGACGGCCACCTCCATGTGATATGCACAGGCCAGAGAGGCCTTCTGCACTCTTAGTGCAATTCTCTTTCTGACATCTCTTGCCACCACCATGTCTAATGCATAAGCCTGATTTCCCTCTTGCAGCTCGAGTACAACCGTCACGACTGCATCTCCTGCCACCACCGTGGGCAATGCAAAAATCAGTGCGCCCCTCTGCACTTTTTGTGCACCCTAGGTATTCACATCGGCGACCACCACCATGAGCCTT
>JAYMTK010000348.1:0-23772 GCA_036897405.1 Pelargonium myrrhifolium
ACTTACAATATAGTAAAAATAATTATATTTGAATTTATTTAAAAATTTTCAATTAAAACTTTAAAAAGTTGACTTGACGGTTTTTAATGTGGCTTACTCTCTTAGCCACTCAAGTTCAAGTGTCGAGATCATAACTAAATAAAAAAAATTTGAATACACTCGAACAACGTTAGAAACGCTTTTAAGACTATTCATTTAAGAAAACGGTCTCGAAGTACGCTAATAATATCCCATAATAATAATAATAATAATAATAATCTAAGATCGACGGCTCCGCCATTGTTCAAAACTATATGTAAAATAGCATAGGCCATGGTCTATAATGTCCTACTCTTGACTCCGCCAATGCCTGCATGTAAAGTCAAGCCCACACGTTGGTCAGATAGAGATGAGTTTAAATGTGGTGAAACGTGGTTTAGAGAAGAATAAAAAACAACAACAAAGGAAAAAAACTAAACCAACTTGAAGAGATCTACCAAAGTTGAAATAGCATTTAGAAAAAAACTGATGTTCAGAAAACATGTAGATCTGGAATATGAAAACCCGATCTGTAGAGAAAACGATGATCCGAATGCACCTGCTTAAACAAAGAAACACGGTCGAGAAAGCTACAAGATCGATCTCATCAGCCTCAACCTCAACCTCAACCGTGGTTTCTCTGTTCAAGCACATGGATCCAATCATGACCCAACCTACTGACCAAAAAGGAATAGATCTGTAGACTCTCCGACCAGAGAAGATCGGCCCAAGATATGAGCTTCGGTTGTTGAGATGAGGACGTAGCTACGTATTTATAGCCAAGAATGGGTGTGTTCAGTAAATTGCCACGTGACTTGCTTGCTTGACCCGACCCGACCCGCAAAATACCATGAAACCCTCAACAGTTCTACAAATTCAAATTTAAATTTAAATTACATGCTTTTTCCATGTCCAAATTGTTGATCTGGATGACGACAGTACGGTGTTTGAAGTGGTTTCTAATTGGATTAGGATTTTGTCAGTGTCCAATCAGTCCTTTTCGTGATAAAAAGTAACATCTAATACAGATAACGCGGGAAGCAACCGCCATTTTCACAAGTCACTGAGTGACGAGATCTTACGCAATCTCTACTTCAGTCTGGTTCAAAATAAATAACAACCAGTCAATCAATATTTAAATAGTAGAATTTATATTCAGTATACAACTCATATTTCCCTCCAAAACCCTACTCTCACAAACAAAATCACAACAGTATTGTCTAATTTTTCGATCCCATTTTGATGAATTTTCACCTCTCGTTGGTGGTTAGAGCATAGCATTGAAGGGACTTCATTTGAGTCCTTATATGTTATATTTTCACTTTATTGTCTGCCACATCAGCATAGGTCCTCATCAAAAACTAATTCTACGTTGAAAGGACTCAATTTGAGTCCCAAGTTATGATATCACCAATTATTATTTCCATTAATTATATTAATTATCATTATAAAACTAATCTTCATAAATATATTATTAATACAAAATAAAAATAAACATCTACTGGGCATAATTTAATATTATATAAAATTCAAAATTTTAACCACTATAAATAAATTATAAATCTAAAATATTAATAAATAGTAATAGTTCAAAATAAATGGAAACACTTAATTTCTTTTTGTTATACATTGTTATTTTTTATTTTAAATATGATAAATGATAGCACACCAAAATATATCTCCAACACATATACTAATACTGAACCCAAAAAAAAAAAGATACGGGAATGAAATAAGAGACAAAATACAAAATAACTGATTGTGCATAGAAGGAAACCATGATCTTCAAAAAAAAAAAATAGAAGGAATCCATAACAGCTGCAATTTATTATTTTTTTGGGCTCTTACCAATAGCCATGTGGCCACATATCAGTGGCTGGTAGGTAAAAAATTAATAAAAAAAGGAAAGGGTCCGGGACCTATTCAGAGGGCCTGGTCCTCTTGAGAGTTTTCTCACATTGAAGGCCTCTTCCAAAAGTGGAATCCCCTTTGTGGTCTCAATGAAATGGGGACCTTCAATGTGGATGCTCTTAGAGTTCACAATTCACGTGACACGACGTGAAAATGATGATACTAAAGGTTACGTGACTGCACGTGAGGGGCAATGGTGAAAGTGGATGAACCATACATACGTGTCGTGTTTGTGTTCAAACATACGACGTGCAATTGACTTTCAAGTTTCAACACATGTTGAATAGTGAACTTTAGATTTTCATTTATGGAGCTTTCAAATCACACCATGTTATACTACTTCAGCATTGTTCTCTTCTACTAATCTTACACAAATCCAATGCAGGAAAATAACCGTCCAGTACCTTTAGAATGGAGCCGTTTCTGCTGAAGTTTATGTTTCCACCTTAGTTTCACTCTGCTCAATATCGGTTTTATAAGAACTCTCATCGGACTTGATTAGATTTTGGTCACCTTCTTTGCCCCACAACATAATGTACAGACCAATGATAGCAATGATCCCGCCCACTATGCTGAATCAACCAAATTTTGATCTGAGACCATATGAACCCGCTAAAGTAAATATGTTATGCTTTTGTATATCTGACAACGTTCGAATTACCTAGCAATATGCAGCGTCTCGCCAAAAATGAAGTAAGCCATTGCTGTCACCAATACTGTTGCAAGGGGATTGAACATGGTGACAAAGACCGGCCCTTTCTGTTGGGTGCACCATAGCTGAATGAAGATTGCCAATCCCGAGCTTATGACTGCCTGCTATCCATCGTAACGTAGTTAAGAACATTATGGTAAACCTGAACTCTACGATAAATCTTTATTCGTAATATTACTTACACCATATGTGATGGCAAAGATGTCGATCTTGGATCTAATGGACCATGCTGCTGGTTTGTGTTGTATGATCACTGCAAAGATTGCTGATTGTGCTCCCCCAATGCAGTTGATCAATGTTGCCAGTGACAATTGGGCGGGGTATTTCTTCAGTGTAACTGCCTACAGAATACACATGTATGAATCAGCATATTCTTAATCAGGCATGAACATTCTCTTACTTTCTAACCACCGTCATGTTAAGTTCAGGCATTCCTTGATTTTTAGGCATGTTAAGTTGGAGATTTTTAGGCATTCCTTGCAACTACGTGTCAACGTGTCAATCTTGTCTGATTTTCTGTGAACTTTCCACTCTCTTATTAATGAATATGTTGTAACAATATGTCAATATAAGCAGTTTCTGGAAAATTATCTATCTATTTTTTATATAAAAAATTGTATACCTGCATGATGAACCACAAAGAGGATAATACACAACTCACAACAGTTAAAATTGCTCCTTTACTCCAGTGCTCATGAACAGAGTCTTTTCTGATGTGAATTGGAGCACCCTGTAAACCTTCTATTACGGGTCCCTTGTACAAGATCATGGTCAAGACCCCGGCAAAAGATATCACGGTTCCTAGGGTTTTAGCAATCCCGTGGGGGCTCCTAATATCAAGAATCTCTAACCTGCATGGAGTTCAAAAGAAATTATCATTTTTCTGATAGCAGCTCATGAAACTAGTTCAGTAAATTAACGAGAACTGATCTGTTTGTGTGTGTGATGTTATAGATTCCCCACCTGCATATGACTGCAAATATGAAAGTCAGGGACGGAATTGTGTTAACCATAGCTGTAAGGAAGGTTGGAGAGGTGTATTTCAGGCTTGCAAAGAACATGTTAAGGGTTAGGCCAATCCTGTTTTTTCACAAAAGAAAAGAAAAGGTAAGTGATTTCCATTGAAAGCTTGCTCTAACGTGTTGGTCTGTTATATGCTATGCTGAAGAGCAATACTCGGGTACCTACCCTAGGAGAGATAGCAAAGATATCTCTACAAGCAGTGGCAGGGTCAATTTAGGCCTTTCTTTCCTGCAAAAAAGAAGGTTAAATAGAACAATGAACAAGTAATGCAATCTTCACAACTGAATGTAATGTTAGTTTCCAATGTTAGCATGATTTGTTATATACAATAGTTCGCTACTTTCCAATGTTACCCACAAGTTTGTCATATTATCTGAATCTGCTTATCTGCGCACGTCTCTTTTCATACCTTTCAAGAAAATAGGCAATGGGAATCATCACCAGGCCAGCCACAACATATCGGTAAGTCACATAGATATGGGGGTTCATCCCATGATTGAAGGAAGCTTCTGCAGTGAAATAGACAAAAGCAGAACCTATCTGAACCAAAACGATGAGAAGGTGCGGCGTGTACTTTCTGAAGCCAAGGGTGTATCCGAGGAATGCCATAAACTTCTCAACATGCAGCTGTATCTTTTTTCCACTTGCTGATCCAAGCACAAATGCCTCCACATTTATGACTGCATATCAAATACTTGCACCTGACTGTTCTTGCACATCATGGGGTATCGTGTTCTTAGTGAAGACGACAGATGATTCAGCTCAAATGCTCAATGCCAGAGTAGAAGTCAAAAGATAACAGGTAATGTTTTTTACGTGCATGAAATGCAACAATCTAGAGTAAGTTTATACTGAATATTAATATCTACTTCGCATAAAAATGTCATGATCAAATCAGGAGAGTAGGCAGTAATAGCGAACTGAATACTGATATTTCACACGGAAGAAAGCAAATATAATAAAATTCCTTCCTAATATTTTCTTTTCTGAGGTCAAAGCATGGCAATATTCCAAACTGGGATTTGATTCTATTGTTAATGTCATGCACTATCACATATGCCATATCACCAAAACTTTTAGGCGTTCATAATCGAAAATTCTAAAAATATGTGACCTGTCACTAATTGCTACATGAATTATAAATTATTTTGGTGTATCAGTTGCATAGAACTATCAAAACTATTACTATAATAGGATACCAGTTTGCATAACTATTACTATCAGATATCAGTAAAGTTGAGCACTTTCTCTGGTTTCTTTTTGCTGTCTTTTTGTTCTCTTTTTGGAATCATATACTCTATGCTTTGGGGAAGCTTGGTTATTCTTACTAATTTAACTTTATAACACTGTAGCATACATTTACCATATCTCAGTATATCAAAGTTTTACCTCATCTTGAATTACAATTCTTTGATATATTGCGAACAGCATGAGGACTCGTCGCTTCCATTTTTGTGCAGCAGTGAGGGTTATCATCATGACAAGCTCTTGAAGTAGCCTCTCCCGTTGCTGCAAGTTCACAATTATGCCTCCAAGAAAAGGTAAAGAATCAAAAAGCTCCTTCCCAAAATTAGGATATGATTCAATACCATCTAGCTGGCGTATGCTAGGGTGCTATAGTCATTTTACCCTCCATTATCCTCCACTAACAGTGAATTTGCACCAACATGTTTATGAAACTATTTGCATCTTTGAAGAAGAATCTCTAGTGGTGATTTGGGAGTATTCTTCATATAACATGTAGTGTACATATGCACCAAGGTGCCACTATGAACCTCCATCTCCATTTCCATCTGACTACACTATCCAAACATGAAAGCGCCAGATAATAATGTACAATTGAAACTTTAAACGTTCAAATAAAAATATCAATAATTACGTTACGCTATGAACAATCACATAACAAACATATGCATGAGGCAATTGGATGTACCAAATCCGAATCACCCATAAAATAAATGAGCAGCAACAACAGAAAAAACAAATGACCAATGTAAACAACGGATAGCACCAATCAATGGTGCAGAGTATAAACCAGTGCCAAACCGATTAAACAAGTAAATAGCAACTCAAGGATTAGCCAGTAAATAGCAATGGCTGAAACAAATATACATACAAGTTTATACATGAAATTGCAACCGAGATCTATATACAGATCAATCAGATTACAACATAAGAATTAGGAAACAAAGCATATATTAGAATCAAACAATAAGAATTGGGAGTCAAAGCAAAGTTATGGAATGTCATTAGAATCAAATCAAACAAGAGTATATTAGAATCAAATCCACCGCAAGCTATACACATACATACATATATCATTACAACCAATACTAGATGCACAAATCGATCAATACTGTATGTAGTATGGAATGTCAAAATATAATAAACTGAAATTAGCCTAGCAAAAAAAATAAAATTTAACAAACTAGCTTGAGGTTAATTTCGTATTAGATCCCATTTCGCAACTCTGTTTGTGCCTTGTGAAATACCTTTGCCCCATTTTGCAACTTACACATGTCCTTATCAAACCCAGTAACCTTAGCGCTCAGGATCCTCATCCGCTGCTCCAATGCATCAAAACGCTCATCTACATGTTGTCTGAACTCTGTAAACTGTCTAGTAAGTATACCCAAACTCTGAATTATGGCATCATGACGCGACGCAGAAGCAGCAAAATGCATGTCCAAGTACTCTCTATCCACCCCTTCTCCTGAGGTGGAGGGTCCAGAGGGTACCGAAGTACTCTCTGCCTCTCCAGAGGCGCTCACACGAGCCTCTTGCTCCTTCCCAAACCGCTCAAACCTCTCAGTACAACAATAACTATCCCCTTTCTTTTCTAAGAACTTCATGTGCACAAAAGTATCTGCGTCTAAGGTAGTACTCCACCCTACCACGGGTTTCAAAATATTGCTATCCGATCGATACAAATTTAATCCACCTGCAATCAAGGTTACGAGCCCTCCACACACAATCGCTCCCGTTTCTTTCTTCTGATCGGCCTTAAATTTCTCGGCCAAGATGTGCGTAAAACCAGTTCTCATTCCCTTATGCATGAAATACAACACAACCAACTCTCCCCTCTGAACATTTCCATTACTCTCACCTCTACCAAACAATGTATATGTCAAAACTCTATGAATGTAAAGAAATGCTAAGCTGCGTAACTTACTAGCTTTCGCATTCCGGCCCTTGAAGGGGGCGTTTGGCTGACCGGTCAATGTCCTCCAGCATTCAGTCTCGAATTTCTCCGGCGGCTCCACTGCTCCTCCTAAATCCCAACCAAAGATATCAGCAATGTCGGCGACAGGGAATGTGTGCTTCTTTCCTGCAATTTGGAATGTCCAAGCTTCGTCGCTGGAAGCAAATGATGCCAAGAACTCTAGTGTGAGTTTGCGGAAGGTATGAGCGTGCAAATGTAGCAATCCACTCCATCCAACGCCTTCTAGGAGGCTAGTGACCTCCTCGGTGATCGAGAGATGGCTCACGCAGTTCTGATCCAGGAACCTTGATGGCATAACCTTGCGGTTGCGGAGAAGATTGTACCGTTGTGTTTGCTCCGGCCAATCGAACTGGATCGGAGGGTATTTCGATGATAGAGGTCGAACCAGAGGATCGTAATCCTCTTCTCTTCTTCTTTTTCCATTTCCTTTCTCTGATGAGGAAGCCATGTGTACGGGGAGTTGAGCTGCCGGCGCCGACTGATCGGCGGTTTGGGCAGATTTTGGAGTGGTTGCGAGGGAGAGATGGTGATTTGAGGTGGTTCCGAGCTTCGGAAGATGGCGTCGGAGATCGGAGAGAGGACTGCTAGGGTTTACGATTTGGTCTTTCACTGTTGATTTTTCAGTACAGAACGACACCACACGCTCGTGCCATGTATCTCCTAAAACCCGCACACCCGTGCGATACTTCCTCACCCTTGGGCCATGCTCTAGGTGTTTTCTATGTTATTAGAAGCTTTTATCAAGCTACTATTAGCACCTGAACTCGCGAGCACTCGAAAAAATCTATACTTTTAGGTTTGAGTCGAACAAAATGAACTTGATTAATTTTAAAATCAGATAACAAATTCATAAACATTGTTTTTTTGAATTTGGATGAATCTTTTCCGTCTTTGTGAATTGTGTTAGGATTGTCCTCGACATTCTATATTATGTCAACAAACTATTTCTATATGTCTTCCTCTTATCACCAATTTAGAGCTTTCTCTTATGCATATTGGTGAAGATATCTCACTATCTTTCTCATTTTAGTACAAAGTCTGATCGTGCTGTGATTTATACTACCACATAACTAGTTTGGCTACAATGCCTAATCGAAGATGTTGGTGTTACCATTGAGTCTACTGCACCTATTCATTATGACAGTCAAAATGCAAGTTTCAATTTACATACTCGGTTTACTTGGAGTAAACATCCTGTTATGTGATGTAGTGTGAATCCTCCGATAAAAATTATGATTTGAAATTTAGATTTTACCGAACTATTTTCAAATCTTGGCGATATTAATTAGTGTGTTAATTGGGGTTGGGCATTCTACTCCTCTATTGTATAGCATTGTATTGTCTTTGCCTTGAAGTGATGTTAATGTATGATTCCAATTCCATTTGTTGGTAAGGTTTCTCTTCTTTTTGTCACTTTCTTTGAAGCTAACGAAAAAAACCAATTGGTAAGGATTTGTCTTTTAATGGACCTTCACTTCTGGCATTGCATGTGTTTAGAGAAATTACATACATAAAGAAGAAAAAAGGAAAGAAACAAAGAATTCATTTTTGGATTTATAAACTCCATGCACACAAGGTGCTCGACCAAATGCTTCAACGAGAACTAACTTCTGAAGTCTCAGGTAATGCTTAAATATAGTTTCTTGTCCACTCATCATTCACTCACAGATTCAATACTTTTAATTTTCCATCACCTCCTTGTAGGATTATGAGGGATTCACATGAATTTGGGTTTTTTCAGGTTCTCATTTTCATCATCCAAAAATTGATAAAGATTGTTGTTTTGTATACCCAATAGTAGTACTGACCAATACATATAGTTGATCGATCATGGAGTTTGTGTTGAAAGTGGGGAAAGAGTTGTTTAAGCTGCCTGAGGAAGACAAGGCAAGGTTGTACTCAGAGGGCCCGAATTGGAGTTGCAAAATGTACTGTATTATTGTGGTTGGTTGCTTCAATTGCCTGGCTCGTGTTTTTGACTCATAGGGAGGTCGCTGGAAGCTATTCGGTGGAGGCAAGGAAGCTCATCATGCGGGTTTTGGATGCAATATGCGAAGGATTAGGCCTAGAATTGGAATTTTTCGGGAACGAACTCAACCAAGATCAGTTAATGGGTACAGACTATTACCCACCATGCCAAGCACATCAATCCAAACCTCATAACGATTCTTCTCTAAGGATATGAGGGGCATCACGGGCTTCAAGTCCTCGTGGATGGCGAGTGGCTCGTTGTTGAGCCTCTTATGCTTTTGTGGTCAATATAGGACATGTGTTACAGGTAATCAAATTCAAACTTTATATATAGCTAGCTAGTTTGTGACCATAACTAATAATGTTACAGTTATTGATTAATTCCTCTAAACTGTGATTTGATCTTGAATTAGGATCCCTTTCACTGAACGATCGTTTGATGTTTACGAGTGCTGGATATTGCATTTGTTGAACAAATATAAGAACAAGCATTATGATACGTTTTTTAAGCCATTTCTTGGACTTTGAACTAGAATAGTTGCTAATGGTGTTGATCTAATTCAAAATTGATATCATTTTGCTTTGAAAATTTGAAATTCACTGTTTCTTGTATCTACAGTTGATTCTTTTTCCTGTCTCATGATTTATGAACAATGTTCTCTATTAATGGTGATGAAAAATGGCTGTTCTTGATCAACTAGACAGTCTTGACAGATTTCATGTTTTCATTGCAGTTTTAAGAGATTTGTCCAGTTATGAACCTTCATTTCCTGCAATTCATATACTTATATGTTTTAAGCTTCCTGCAGAAGGCAATGCTGGCTTATACTCAGAGGACCCGAATAAGAATTGCAGATTCGTCACGAGTATCGCTTATGCTAACGAGAAGGTTCATTACTGGAGGAATGCTTTGCGACATTCGTGCCATCCTATGGAGGAACATGTGCAATCTTGGCCTCAAAAACCTGCCAAATACAAGTAAGTTGTACGTCGATGTCATTGATCATATTATATCAGCGTACGTGGGGATTAGAAATTCTGCTTAGAAATGAGAAGCAAGAACCAGAATGACAATGAGATTCTCATTGCTCGTATTTTTGTTATGTTTTGAGAGGTAGTTGGAAACTAAGCTAAGCTTGTGGCTTTTGGACGCAATAAGCGAAGAGTTAGGACTAGAATCAAACTTTTTCAGGAGCGAACTCATCGAGGATCACATCATTAGCATGAATATCTACCCACCATGCCCCGACCCAACCTTAAGTTAACCTTGGGATTGCCTAGACACTGATATGAGCCTCATCACCGTCCTTTTCCAAGGCGATAGTGTGCATTACGGGCTTCAAATCCTCAATAATGGCGAGTGGCTTGTCGTAGAGCCTCTTCCTAATGCTTTTGTGGTCAATTTAGGACACATGTTGCAGGTAAAATCTATGTTCTATAGCTACTTTCTATAACAAATAAAGTTACTTAGCTTAGCAACCTTTAGTAAGAATGTTTCATAGAATTTTTAGTGTTGATGATACTTGTAACAGATTATGTAAGAATGTTTCATAGAACTTTCTATAAAGCTTTTGTGTATGAAGAGTTTCATAGAATTAAGAGTAGTGTTTTACATAAATGGAATCAAAATGTATTGATTCATGAAAACTAGTGTTTGTTTTTTGTACTCGATGGAGTTGCATTCTAGTTTGGTATTATATCAAGTAATGTGATTTTCTTGGTTATTCTTAATTTCATTTCCGTTCCGATTTTGAGTCTCATTTTCATTTTCGAACAAAATTTGCAATCAAGGACTAGAGGTGTTTGCAGCGGTTTATTGGTACCTTGTGTCATGTGGCATAATTTTGTGGACCACCGGCTGTTTAGGTGGTTAGCAAATTTCAAATTTACAGATTATTTGATCGCGGTATACGAACAATGTTGGAGTTATGTAGCAGATCAGATGGCTACGAACTCGATTACGATAGGGAGAGCCACCCAGGTTGAGGATGAATCAAGCATAAAATTGTCTATTTTAAACGCATAATGGGGAGGTATCTTGACTCCCTCTACAGGAAATGCAAACCTGACCAACCAGGCCCGCAAGGAGTAATGGCCCTACTAGTTTTAAGTCTCCACCGGGTCGGGCCGTGTCGGGTGGATCCAAGGAGAATGGCTCGTTTCGATACATGAAGTTGGTTTCAGCAGATTGGAAGAGATGCGTCTGCAAGTGCTTGCAATTTGTTCTTCGATTTTCTTTCTATTTGTTTGGGGTCTTTCTATAATAGTCTGATAGTAAATTTGGGCCTTGTCTCATCCCCCATAGGTAGGTCTGGGTTACAATTGTTACAACTATGTTTTTAGCTTGGCTTATTCCCGGTTCGGTTGCTTTACTTTGATTTATTAATAAAGTTGTAGTCGGTGATAATATTTATAATTCACTTAAAACTCATTAGAAGAAATTATTAACCCAAAATTTCACTTGCCTAATTCAAAACATTTATCTAAATTCAAGTCATAAATTTAATAAATATTTATACAGTTATTTTGAGATAAATAAAATATAGTATAAAAAGTCAAGATATGTACGAAAAGAATCAAAAGATGCGATCAAATCTATCTTACTATAAAAGACGATACAAAATTTGTTTTCAACGACAAATACAATGCAATAATACTAAATTATAGTGGTTGATGATGATTGATTAGTCTATTGAATGACATATTAATGTCACTAAAATGACCAAATTATCTTCAAGTATTGGATATTATGCAACTAATCTTACCAGAAATAGTTGTGAAACTATAAGCCATTTTGTACCATTCATGGTGGGTACTATTGGGTAAGATTAGGAACCACTTTTCTATGCAAAATTTGATTTCTTAAGCACATATTGCTTGACTTTTCCTCAACAATTCTATCATTTAGGATCTCACCTTTTTAATTAAAAATTCTAACCATCAATTGTTACTAACTTTTCCACAAAGTTTAATAAAGAGTCTTTTTAAGTTGATTGTAACCCACTAGGGTTTTGGACTAACTAACATCAACTCATAACAAATCTAACTTAATTACTCTAAGATTTTGCTTGTTTTTGTTTGGATATATTATATTTGAAAGTGAAATTATCTCTTTTTTGTTTTTTTTGTTTTGCTTTTGAAAGTGAAATTATCTCTTGATCACTTGGTGATATTAAAAAAAAAACATTATTATTGACAACAATCTTGGTCTTTATTGGATTCCCAAACCTTAACCAAGATTTGTAGTGGCCTCAATGAGTCTTTACCAAAGTTGCCACTGAAAAAATATTAATTAAATAAATAGTGAAACACCATATATCTTTATGCTCATTTTAAATTGTTATATGTCGTATTCATAGTCAACTATAAATTAATGCTTTAAAATCTTAACTGAAAAGTTAAATGGTTTTATCACGAAAATAAATATAAAAAAAATGATAAAATTATTATATCACGCTGTATTTGATCAGTACAAATATATAAAAAGATCGTAAATTAAAATGTTGCCAACTTAAGATATAGAATATATTCATGTAATTAAAATTTAATGGCCACTACACTACACTAGTGTCACCCTCAATAGTACTATGAATGGGAATTCAAATAGGTCTTCCATTTTCAAGCCCATCTATATTGACTTGAACAAGAGAGAGATCAAGAACACTACTCATTACAATGGAGACTAAGGAGTCACCACCTATAGATTATATGTTGGTAAAAAGCTAAGCTACAAATCTACTTGGGATGATTTTGGTTCCCAACTCTCTTCACATAATAGAGAGAGAGAGTAGAAATTAAAGTTAGCTAGGAAGAGAAAAGAAAGAGGTGGTAGAATGATAAAAAGTGACCAATAGGGATCTAAATGAATGAAAAATGAAATTAGTCAAACTTTCTATTATAGTATATGTTCTCCAAAGATGAAAGTTTTATTTTTACATGAACATGATAATCATCGTATCAACACCTTATGCGGTATTGCACAACACCTAGTATCCATCATTTACGATTAGAACTATTGTGATATCTACATTCATACGCTCTCATAACGAGTAGCGTCCGTCTTTTTTTGTCAGTGTCAGAGTCAAAATTTAACTTATATCAAACTTTTTATTTATTATTATTTTGCAAAAATATTGCATAACTCTTACCTCATACTTCATATGGGATGAGGATATGGTAATGGGTTTAATCAATTAAGTAATTGAATATGTTTGTAATGTGCTTTAGTTAATGGGAAAGAAAGAGAGGATATCATCATTTGTCCTTTGTTTCTTTGTGTTCATGATCCTACTCATTTCCTTTCACTGTTATTTACATTTGAGAAAATGAGTTATCATTTTGCATCACTAGCTCAAAAATTTGACTTTGTTCACAATTTTAATGCACTTAAAATGTTTATAAACATTGTTGGAAATTTTTATTGTACTATATATCACTCGATTAATGTAAAAATAAAATAAAAACTCAAATCAAAGGACTATTTAAGATCAATGAAACATAACATAATGGTCCAAAAATCAATAACAAACATTTTGATGATCTTTAAGGATCCAAAATGGATTGATATGTTTCACCTAAAAAATCTTTTTAGATGATAACTCTAAGATCAGTGGAGGACAAGAAATCTTTCGGCTGCTGTCATTTTTCAACCATATTGCAGCTCATAAAACCACTATTATTATGAATAATAATTATGTAACCAAATTTATTCTAATCCATGCTCAAACAATCCCAAAAGAAAAAAAAATGTTAAATATTCAAAACATTTTAATATTATATTAGAAAATCATGTCAACAATCTTATATAAATTTAAAAGTTTTGAAATTTTAAAAATAATCTTTAGAAGCTAGTTAGAAACAATTATCTCCCTCTCTCAACAAATTCAAAACTAAAAATGACAAAATTAATCAATAAAAATACTTTCTCTTTTTAAAAAATTCCTCTAAAACATTTATATGGACCAACACAAATATAACCCTAATAGAAGATTAAAGCACAAAATCATAGTTTTTTCTCTTTGTTTTCGAGAATTTTTTATATCATTTATCTAGAAAAATAAAGTGAAATGAAAAATAAGGATGTCATTTTATGATATTCAGCTTTACTGTCTAGGAATGTAAACATTAATAATTTATCCTAATCATGTTTTTCTATTTGTTATAAAAATTCTTGTCCAAACAACATTAATAATTTAGCTTTATTTATAAATAACAAAAGATGTCAATAAATTTGAAAAGCAAAATTCATGATCAGGAGCTTTAATATACATAATAATTATATAATAGCAATAAACTCTATAAATTACTGCCGACAAATTGACTATTTTACACACTAAAAGCAAAACCAGTTGATTCAAAAAAAAAAAAAAAAAGCAAAACCAGTAGTTGATTGTTGTTTTTTCTTATGATTGATCTGTGATCATTTTGCTTCTTTCTCCTTATTTTGTTCTTTTGTTCTTCATGAACAGCAAATTCAATACCTCAAACTCAAAAGTTTAAATAGCCTTTGTTACATGCAAATCACTAACAATAATCACTCTTAAGATCACATTAATTAAGCCAAATCATGGGATTCCAAAAGTAATGTTTAGTAGGTATGGTGCATAGAAGCATTAGCAATAAAACACATTCAATATGTAATCAAACACACAAGAACTCTCCCCACAAAACATGCTCCCAAGAAGACCAATGCTATAGTTATCTCCAAAAATTGAATCAATTTGTTGATCGAATTACTACTTCAATTCATTCGATAAAATGACCCTCATTTAAGCGACATAATGAACGGATTGAACCGAAACTTGAACAGTTCATGTAAAAGAAACTAATGAACAATAAAATTATACTCCCTCCGTCCCAAAATGAGTGTCTTGTTTCAAACAAATTTCTGTTCCAAAATGAGTGTCCTCTTTCTTTTGTTAGGAAGTTAATTATGCATGAATTGTCAATAATATCCTCATAATAAGTTAGTTAGTATCCATTAACACATGATCACGAGGATACAAAAGTAAATATACTACACTAACTAACTTCTCTTTAATTTCTCTCAAAATAGAAAAGAGGACACTCATTTTGGAACGGAGGGAGTACAACTTTGTTGTGCCTAGTCTGTTTTTCGCATTATGAGCTCATTTGTAGGGTGCAATGGACATTTTCTATATCAAAAGTTTATAGAGTTTGGAGTAAGAATTATAAATAGTTGTTGTGCAACTATTCTTCTACATCTTTTTTTAGCTTACATCTTGATATCATGTAGTTCCAAAGTTACAAAAAAAATAAAAAAGTAGTAGAGTTTATTATTTGTACTATTTTTTTTTGGTCATCTCGATAAGAGTCATACTAAATTGATTAAATCAAACAATTAGTATATCATTCAAGAAAGCAATTTTGATCTATTATTTTTCATGTTTGATCCACGTCTACATTTAACATAAAATCATATTACTTCACCGGTAGTAAAACTACGGTAACATTGTCTCAAGAATAATCTAAAATATTGTTTTACTACAACTGCAAAACATGTTCATAAAATCTTTTTAATTTAAAAACTATATAAAAATATACAAACGATATGATTAATATTTATACTGATCCAATCATCATGGTCGATGCCACTTGATCATCATCGATAGGCCGACATTTGAGATAAATTTCTCATCATTTTTTCAAAAATTGAATTAAAAAGCACCATGGGACAATGGTGTAGGTGTCACACCTTTTAGTAGTATAAATCATTGTTGAAAAAGCCATGAGAAGGAGTAAGTTCATAGAAGATAAGGAGCAATTTTCCTCACTTGGCCATGATTTTGTTGGCCATAAATTACTTGCACTCATAGCTAAAAAACCAATCCTAATTAGTAAATAGTCCCATTTTTTGGACTCCATAAATACAACCTACAATAAGCTCAAAACTTTAATATGAAGGGATGGTGGCTAAAATGCGCTCGGTGTGCGTCAGATAAGAGTGTGTGCCATCATGTGCATTTTAGTCAAAAAGGCTAAAATGAGCAGGGTGCGAAGCATGTTATGCTGTACATATAAAAAATCAAAAGCTTTAAGAGTCTGAAACCGAACATGGCTCAGTACTAGAGCTCGCGATCCGCCATTTTCGTCTTCACTGAGAAAAGCATAGACATTGAAGACCAAAGGTTCAAGCTTTATTGAGCTTTAAGCTTTTTTTTTTTCTCTCTCTCTCTCTAGAGGAAAAGCAAGATCGCCGAAAAGGAGCTGACCATTTTTTTCTACAAAACTTGCCGCTAATGTAGCTCAAAGGCGTTGAATTTGAGCGAAAAAAGCTTTACTGTTTCAGTTTCCGAGTCTGCGAGTTTCGGGTCCGATTCGGTTCTCTCCGATCGAGCTTGCACAATTCGCTGCCGTTTCTGTTCATTTCATGTGTTGTTTGTGTGATCAGTGCCCGGAGCCACCGCCTTCCATGTCGTCCGACATCAGCTAAAGCTTCTTCGCAATCTCTGAGCTTGTACGAGTGTGTCGTGCACTGAATTGAAGTGTTTTTAAGCTCGTGTCGTTCATGTCTGGGTGGTCGAGCTGCATTGGCGAAGTCTCTGTCGTCTTGAGTCTGTTGTGTTTTTGGGGATTTTGATTGGATTTGAGTGTGTGGAGTTAGGGTTTTTTCTTTGGAATGGGAACGGATCGTCTCTTGCTGCCGACGGTTGGACCGCCAATAAAGCGGCGAGCTGGGTTGAGGAGGAAGCAAGCAGGAAGAGGCTCTTACAGGGGAAGCTAGGGCTTAGGGTAGCTGAGAATTAGGGTTATTTTGGGGGAGGAAGGTAAATTAACGACCCAGTTTGTGGGAGTGAGAGTAGGAGAGAGAGGTGCTAGAATCTTGGAGGATTAGTAGAAGATGGGTTCTGGTTTTCATCAAATACTGAAAAGTCTCTGTTTCAACACAGAGTGGAGCTATGCAATCTTCTGGAAACTCAAACATCGGGCTCGCATGTAAGTTTCTTGGACTTGTTTTTTCTTGGAAATGTGTTTTTCTCATATGTATGTGTGTTTTGTATATGAGTTTGTTCTTTCTTGGGATGTTGACAAAACTAAGGATTAAAAAATGGAAAGAGAATTTGTAGTTTTCTACTTCTTGTTTAGTTATTGCTACTAGGTTTGGAATGAAGAATCTGAGGTTATATGAAGTCCATAGGATAAGCAGGATCTATCCGTCGGCTGTCTCTGTCAATGGAGGAATATGATACTGAACTATAAGTTGTGTGAATATGTATGTATAATGAGAGAAAAGAATCTCGGCCAAAAATAGCTAATGGGTGAGACTCGGCCAAACTAATAAGAGGATGACACTCATTAATTATCCTCCATATCCGCCCTATTGAATTTCTTGCCAATTGATTTTAAGAGTGGCTGAGTATCGGCCATTAACTCTCTGGCTGAGACTTCTTGCTCTTGCGTATTTTATGCACTGGTATTGCGTGATTTTTAGTCAGGAAGTATGTCATCTTACATTTAAATAATCTTGCGATGCTTCAGCATGTTGGTTTCATAACCATTTTGATTGTAATTTATAAAGAATTTAATGATACTTGTTGACAAGTGTTGTCTTGAAGTTGGCACATTTGGAATTTAGCTCATAAAGGCTGATGTTGAGCTCTCATGTTTTAGACCATTTTTTGTTTATTGGAATAGGACTAGACTAGGTCATCAATGCTACCTAGATTTGAAAGTATAGTTTGCTGCTGTAATATATGATACTTAGTGCAATGTAGAAAGTATAAACGTAATCCCTATCTTGTGTGGTTAACAGGAGGTCATTAGACAGAAAATTAATTTGGCCATTTGAATAAGCCCTTGATTTTTACTCCAAGTTATTGAACATTCTGCAGGGTTTTGACTTGGGAGGACGCTTACTGTGATAGTTGTAGAGAAGGTAATCCTTCAGACAAGTGCTTTACTGAGACAGTGGACAGCTTGCATGAAGGGAATTATTCACGCTACCTACTTGGATTAGCTGTGGCAAAGATGTCGTCTCATGTATATTGTCTCGGGGAAGGGTATGATCCTATTCATTGATTGATAGATATTATATAAGATTGTTTACGGCCCCACACTGTATATCTTTCAAAACAAGTTTTAAGATCATGGAATTTTGTTTGGATATTGTCTTTTATTACTCTTTTCAGATTTTCTTGACCATACTATCTAAGATTGTTTAAGGAGTTGAGTACTTTGTATGCATTATCTGTGCACTAATTCTAGTGTTTTTTTGTTGTTGTTGGTATGAAGTCTATTGCTTCATTTTATAGTGTCTTTTTTATTTAGTATTTTTATTGTATATTTTTTACAGGATTGTTGGAAAGGTCGCAGTCACTGGGAAGCATCAGTGGATCATTGCAGATGGGCATGGCTCTAATTCCTGCCCATCAGTTGAGGTAAATGGTTTTCTTGTTATACAATAACAGTTAATATCAATGTTTGGCTAACCCATTTAAAAACTTAAATAACTTATATGTGTTTCAGGACTATTAAAGCCTTATATGTACTTAGGTTCCCCATTTGTTCTTGTTTTTCTCTTTTGTTCGCAATCATTTAGTAGGTAATTTATTAAGTATCTGATTTTTTTCTTTATTACTGCTGATTTTCAGTATGGCGATGGATGGCTAAGTCAATTTTCAGCTGGTATCAGGGTACACATCCTCTGTTTTCTTTTTTTAGCTTGATTTCTTTTGTGAAAAATAGGTTTCGGATACATGCTTGTAAACGAAATCAGAGCGTCACTCAGTTAAGTAGTGTTGTGCACATACTTAATCCATGGGAATTTTATTGAGCATGCTCACAATCTGATAAAAGATGACGGCACTTTGTGGGGATGGGGACCCTAATTTCGTGGAATCTCAGTTGAAATAGGTTAAATAATGCCTTGTTGTTTAGTCATGAATGCAAGTAGACAAAATCAATGAGTACCAATTTTTTTTGCACTCTTAAGATTTCTATCAATTTATCTGAAGTGTTTACTGATAAAAGTACTTGATTTTGTTCTGTAGACCATTGTTGTTGTAGCTGTTGTTCCTCATGGAGTTCTACAGCTGGGCTCATTAAAAGAAGTAAGATATCTTCTAGTTAGCTCTCTCATTCACTATTACAGTATTCTTTAATAACAATTTTGGCGAGTGTGCTCTCATTCTGTCAATTCTGTCAATAGATTCTCTGGATTCAGCATACGTTATTCACTAGGACGGGATTAATATGAGAACTTAATTTGAATCTCACATCAGCATGTCGTTTAATGCTTGATTTTCCTTTTGTTTTCATTTGGGAGGAGCAGGTTTCTGAGGATATGAAGTTGGTCACTCGTATCAGAGATTTGTTTTTTGCACTTCAACGTACTTCCATGGTGTCTAATATGGTTGAATGTGATGTGAAGAATTCGTTATGTTTGGTAAGCCTCTCTACTCGTATCCCAAGGAACATATGTGAAGTCATTTTGTTGAATATGCACTGATGTAAGTTTTTTTTTTTTCTTTTTCCCATTGGCCGCTGTTTCTTGCAGCCAAATTTACCAAAGAAAATTTTGACTTTGGAGGTTACTCCCGATAGCTTGTGTAGCCTAGATAAAGCTGCGAATGTCGAGGGAACAAATGTTTGGTTTCCGCCATTTCCCTACTTTGCAGAGCAGAATGATACTTCTATTGTTTCTCCACTGCCTAGCATTTGCCACACTAAGGCAGTTGAAGCGGTCAATAAGCATGGAGGGCCTGAAATATCCATGCCCAGTGGTGATGTAAGTGTCACATTACTTAACCCAAGGTCAAACATAATCAAACTGGAGCATCAAAACCGAATAGGAAAATTGCTTAATGCCAATAACTATGAAGGGGAAACTAGTGGCACCAAAGGAATGGGCTTGGATTCTGAGTTCATGTTGTCACATTCAAACAACTGTGTAATGGATAATATTAATGTATGCAATTTAATACCTCCGGGGGACAACTTCAGAGTTGATCCTCCGCCGGGCTTCCTTGACTCCACTGGTTGTGGTAAAGTTAAGTTGGTTGGTGCAGATCTTCATAAAAATGGGGTCTTGCACACAAATGATTCTTCAAATATGAAAGTCAAAGAAGGTTTAGAGAAGAGAGAGTTCCACACTGAATTTGGTCAGTTGGACACCACAGACCCATTCTTAAAGTTCTCTGCTGGTTGTGAACTGTTTGAAGCATTAGGACCGGCTTTTCAGAAAAAAAGTTTCGATTTTAATTGGGAAGGTGAGAAGATTGCAACTGGAACTAATGTTGAAATTCCAGAGGAGATGAGCAGTAGCAAGTTGACATATGACTCTGGCTCCGAGCATCTTCTAGAAGCAGTAGTAGCAAGTTTTTGTAACAATGGTAGTGATGTCAAAAGTGAAAAATCATTCAGTAAATCAGTGCAGTCGCTGTTGACAACTGACAATATGCCTGAACCTTCTAGTCAGACCATGCATACTGTCAATTCTAGTGGCTATTCAATTGATCGGCCATCTCTTATAGAAGATGGCCCATGGCATTGCTTGAACTCATCAGAGTTGTCTAGTGTGATGTCTTCAAAAGGTTTTTCATCACCTTGTCCAAGTACATGTAGTGAGCAATTTGAAAGGTCTTCAGGACCAGCAAAGAACAAAAAGAGGGCAAGACCTGGTGAAAATTCTAGGCCTAGGCCAAGGGACAGACAATTAATCCAAGATCGTATTAAAGAACTACGAGAGCTTGTGCCCAGTGGATCAAAGGTAGCTTCCCTTCCCTGCAACCCATTCACTCTTCAGATTTTTGCTCTTTTGATAGTTGTTCATATTTATGTAAATTTCCTCTTTGATCTGTGCTAAAAAAAAATTACGATAATTGCACAGTGCAGTATTGACTCACTGCTGGAGCGCACAATCAAGCACATGCTCTTTTTGCAAAGCATCACCAAGCATGCTGACAAGTTAAGCAAATGCTCTGATACAAAGGTAAGTTCCTGGACTTCAATATATTTAGTCTTCTGGCCTTGGTTTGGTGGATTGAACTGTTGTCACTAGACATGTATTAAGCAGTAATCAACATGGAATTTCCATGCTTGTTAGTAACCAAATGCATATTTGCTGAGCTTATTTGCTTCCCCTTAGCTGCTATAATAGTTATTGTTGTACTCATATATCAGTTCATCTAATCTCATATACTCCTTCAAGCATACAAAACCTGTTAGAAAGTTATTCATGTTTTCAGTTGTTTATGCATATGATGTTTGTTGATTCAAGTATTATGCAATTGCCAACACAGTCACGCTGCAAGGAAATAGGTGTGCAAGGATCCTCTACTTACGAACAGGGTTCAAGCTGGGCTGTGGAGGTTGGAAGTCATCTAAAAGTTTGTTCAATAATAGTAGAAAATCTTAACAAGAATGGGCAAATGCTCGTGGAGGTATGTAGACAAGCTGCCCTGGGAGATTCAAGATTGTTTTTCCTTGCTCTTTTTTTATTTGCGTTTCTATGTTCTCATATTAAATATATTTGGGTTGATCTTTACAGATGTTGTGTGAAGAATGCAGCCATTTTCTTGAGATCGCTGAAGCAATCAGGAGCTTGGGTCTAACGATCTTAAAAGGGGTTACTGAAGCCCGTGGTGACAAGACTTGGATATGTTTCGTGGTTGAGGTACGATCCAAATGTGGATATGATATTTTTCTGATCAGAAACAACAGTATTCGATGTAGCCGACCCCGACGTTGTTCGAAATGACTTTGTTGTTGCTGCTGTATTATTTAGCATGAACTAATATTAAATTGTAATTCATTGCAGGGACAGAATAACAGAAGCATACATAGAATGGATATTTTGTGGTCGCTTGTTCAAATACTGCAACCCAATACCACAGTCTAGCAGTGATGACTTGTTTACTCATGGAGATCATCACGTACGCTTCTTTGTAACATATTGTAAACCGTTAGCGATCTTTGATTGGAATTTCTAGTATACTAAGTGTGTAGAGATGCCATTTGTTGTGTTCTTGCATCTCGCTTCTCATGCTGTAGATTTTGATCTATTATTTGTATGGATGATTGATTATTGAAATTATATAGAGCCTTCATGACAGTTTTTTCATGAAGAGAGGGAGTTTCAATTCATTCCACTTTGAAGATGAGCACAGTTTTCTCATCCATTTTGTACTATACGCGTATTGTGCTTTTGGTACTCAACTTACCGAATGACTGTTGAAAAGAGCAAATTAACATTAATCAGAATCGCTATCAGTAACTAGCTAGCTTTATTACACATCCTCATCGATTGAAAATCTCATCAGACACTACAAGCACGATGATTCATCATAGTTCAAAGTGTGCAAGTGCTGAGGTACCGTCTAGTCCTTTTGACCTGTAATGTGCCAAATATTCACTGATATGAGTTTCTCTATATTTTGGTGGATTTTCACTGGAAATAAACTCTTTTACAGGTCCATAGGTTCTTGATTTACTTGGATAGAAAAGGCATGCTGCTGAGACTCTTGGCCCAACCTGTCCTGCTTGCACTCTATGCTCCACACTCCTGAACCTGTTATTGGTGATAAGCTACCGAAACAGAGAAACAAAAACATGGTATTGATGAAATTCACGATTTGTTATTGTTGTTTTGAACTATTTCATGTAAGGTTTTGTTTTTGCACATACCTGCATGAGGTCACCAATGTTTGCTATCAACCCTCCTTGCAGGAAGGGCACATCAACCCACTGGTTTTGCTGCAGAACTTGGAGACCTCCAATATTGTCCTGCAGAAGTATAGTGAAAGAAGATGGATCCGCGTGCTTGGTTGCACCAATTGTCAAGTCCGGCTCAGGACAAGCCGGGTAATAGTGGCAAACCAGAACCTCGGTCTCCATGCACTGCATGTTCGCAAGGTGGTCACCGGTAAGTCCCAGAGCCTCAGATAACAATCCTGATAACATTTGCTTCAGTTTCATCATGTGTTTCATGTATGCACTCACTATCCGTCTACACAACATAGTTAGTATTTTAGAAGTTGCGGTAAAAGAAAACATAGTTGAAACGTTAGAGGAAAGAGAAAATAGATAGCATCATTACTTGCACATTATAGGCATAAGTTCTGGGTCCAACTCTCCCTCTTGAAAGTTAAATGCTATCGAGTCCCTCCAGTTAGCTGCTTTTGATATGTAAAGATCTCCATTGCTATAATACCTTACCGGCTTCTTATGGTCGCGCGAGTACCACTCCATCTTCACCTCTGCCTCTTGTTCATGAAACTCTCTGATACTCCCCAAGAGCTTTTCCAGCAAACTCACAGGGATTCCATGGTTAACCATTTGAAAAAATCCCCATGTCTCCGCTGCTCTTCGGATTTGATCCACAACCTCTTCGCGCCGACCACCCTCACAGCCTTGTAAATCAATAACCGGTATCCGAAGCACCTGAACATTACTAGGAACTGAAGGTGAGTAGTTGTGGAGGTCCTCAAGTTTATGCACAAACATTCTTGGAATCTTGGCCAAGCCTGAGTCCACAAGTCCCTTCACTCCAGCCTTGGTTTCATCAAACTCCTTCACTTCCTTGGCTCTGTCATAGTAATAGACATTGGCTCCTTCCGTTTCCATGTTATGGTACCAAAGAAGGCAAAGAAGGAAGAAGAAGAAAAAGAAGAAGAAGATAGCCTGGTAAGCCTCTGAATATGTGGATTAAAAACTAAATGGTACCAACTAGTACAGGAGGAAATGCTGCTAATATTGTATGGATTGAAAAGAACAGAGACCTTTCTGGTTCCTTGTGAGTTTTGGCTTATATTTATAAACTTTTCTTTATCTCTTTGTTTGGTAAAATACTTCTGCACCCTCTGAACTGTTGAACTGTTTCTTTTTTAGACCATGAATATGGCGAAATTTATCCTTTACACCTGTATTACAATTCTGAGACGGAATTAGTAAAATT
>JAYMTK010000349.1:0-23755 GCA_036897405.1 Pelargonium myrrhifolium
AATATATATATATATATATATATATATATATATATATATGGGAACGACACCTTACTTCTTTCTTGACCACTACCAATAAATAGACATTAATTGATAGGAATCTTTTTGAGTTAAATACCAATGTTCTATGTCTTGATCTTAAAAGAAATTGTTAATTGAAGCTCAGTTCCCATTTCTGCTTCTTTAAAATTTTGATTTCTGCAAGTAATCAGCCATTAGATATTCAGTTGAGTTAGACTTCTGCAAGGTGAAATGATTTTCTATGTTTATTTTATGGAAACAGTTGTCTTTGACATAACTAAATGGTTTCGATAAACACTAATCAAATAGGAGTTAGGTTCTGCATGCCTAGATGGCTGTTTCTGTCAAAAAGTATTTGGTTCCTTCTATGGGAAAAGCAACTCGGCACGCTGCAAGATGGCTCACAGAAATCTTTGAGAGCCAATTTTCGAAAAACAAAAGGAAAACCCAACCACTAAATGCAAGATAACATGAATAACTGCTAAAGCTCAAATCAAAATTTTAAATATGTGAAAGAAATACATTGATTTTATGCATTGGACTATACAATCAAATATGAAATACCCTAGTCATTTTATCCGAATTATATTCAAAACCAAACAGCAATTTTTAATCACAAGGAAACCCTTATTAGCCAACCTTGGGAAGGTCAGCACAGGAAACCACCAGCCACACTCATACCAATAGAATGTCATTTTAATGGCCAAGCTGCTCAAAGAAGCAAATTATATAGATCAACTATATCATCAAAACACTGACTATTCCTTCATTCGTCACAGAACATATGTTCAAATTGCCAAATAAATAGCCACAGCTTACCTGCCAAAATAGAATTCTTTGAGTCGCAGCACCAGTTGGAACGCCCTCTGGCCACATTGGAATAACAATATATGCAGCAAATCTCTCATTGGCTCTGATTTTATCAGCAATCTTAAGAGCTATCTCCATAGGAATTAAATTATTAGCACCTGTAAACAATATGAACACAATTTCCACATTCAGCAAATATACTATTGACAATATCACAAAAGGAGCAGTACTCAGACATGGTATTGGAGATAACCCCAAGAAATATAGTTGAAAGTATTGTGACAATACTATTGTCACTATAATGTCCTTAAATCTACAATGTCATCCACTACAAAATCAAATACAGACTTTTTGATCGGCAATCAAATACAGACTTGAATCAGAACCCAGTTTTGTCATGTATGCCTTGAGAAGGTAAGAAACACTTTCACCTCTAGAAGATCACAAATTTCAGTTTTCTAATTTCTGCTACGTGAATTGTCAATGAACATATTTCTTTCTCAACTAAACTGGGAAAACAGTCCAACAATCCATCATGAAGAACAAAATACACGGTCGACACCATTATCCATAACAATACCCAGGAGGAGGGAGGAAAGTAACACTTCACCTCGAAGATCACAAATTTTTGATTCGGTTCTCAACTAAACTGGAAAAACAGTCCAACATGATGAACAAAATAGACAAAGACGACACCATTATCTATAACAATAAACAATTTTATTACTTAGGCGTTCTGGCCAATTGATTGGTTCTATAAAACATAATTTGCAATTAATAACTGCCCCAAAACTGACCCTATCATATATGTTAACCTATTAGCACGCTGTTGTGTGGGAGGTCGTGGGTTCAAATCACCATTGAGTCGGGTAGGGTAGGGTTTTGGGGTAAATGGGGAGAGCTACCTCTGTTGTGTAGCTCAAAAAAATAAAAAATAAAAAACGATTGTACACACTACACATAATTTTAAATAATAAAAAATTAAATAAAAACTCTTTCATTCTAAAGCACTAACATTATCATGGTTATTAGTGTCTTTCTACTAAACAAGAAGCTCCTTACCTAAGTCTTTATATGAACTCCAATTGTACGAGGATCCAATGAAATACTGGTTCTCTATATATATGAAATGTTGAGCAGCACGAATGGCCTTCACATATGCTGTATGTATGCTCATGTCGATCAGCAAGTTCTTTCCACAGACCAGATTCTGTTACAACATAGTAAAAACTTAAATTCTCTGTTCATATCACAAAGGTCAAGTAAACACACAGTCACTATGTTTTCTCTGACCTTGCTAGTAGCTTCCTTTGGATCCTTTGGGAAACCTTTAACAGAATTTGAATCAATTGAACGAAAAATCTGCAGTTCAGAAACAAACAAAGAAATAAGAAATTGCTAGTTATAAGCAAGCACATACAAATGCATTTAAGCCTTTTTTTTCAATCGTGGGTAAAGTTTCATCTACTTTTTGTTCCTTTTTTTGCATTAGAAAGACTCAAACCTAAGACCTAGGCCAACTCCATCCCAGCTGAGCCGGCCTTTTATCTTCTGTGTCGAGGTCATTACCTGAACATGCCAAGATTCAGGATTGTTCTCGCCAACACTAGGAGCATCATTGACTCCAACAATGTCCGGAATTCTTTCCAGCCTGAGCAAAGCATCATCATATGACCTTTTCAGTTTTTTAATCCCGGAGGGTTTTGAAGCCTTCAGCCAACGTTCCTCGAAATTGGTAAGAACATCATATGCTGCTGGACCATCAATTTTACTGTGCAAATCATGCCATGGTTCTCTTGGGCAACCGGTGACACTGCCCTGATCAGTAGAACAGAAAAGTTAAAGAGAACAAGTCACTTTGGTTGCTCTGAAACATTTAATGCTAGTAGGAGAAAGTAATAAGACATTACCGTAAAAGTAGGATTATGATAGTCATCACTATGTGCTGTTTTTAGTGACCTAAATAAAGGATGCTCTGGAGTATCATACCGCCCATCGCATATATCAAGTCCTCCAACAAAAGCTATGATTTTTCTTCTATTGTTGCCCGCATCAGCATCAACAATCACAGTTTTCTGATGGTGTGTGTAAATTGTCCCGACTTCCTAGAATTTTAGAAAACAAATAGCCCAAAGGAAAACTTCAATATCAATTTAGGGAAATATATTCCAACAAAAAGACAGATTAGCAATATCTGATTGCTATCTTCTGTACATGGACTTAGTAACTCATGATATGACAATTTCTTGAAATCTTCACAAACATTTATGATTATGGGTCCAATAAAGAATAAAGCCACGCTTATGCACACTAAGATAAAGAATAAAATCTAGGGAGTTGTTTGCTGCAGATAACATCATACACAAGAAATCATTGTGAACCCAAAATTTTCCAATAGCAATAACAAAAACATGGATTTCATAATCTGCTATGGTTACGTTGATTAGGACTGAGCAAAAAATAACCAAAACCAACAAACAGAACCATCCGGTTTTCGTTTTTCATATATATTTCATGGGTTAATCAAACAGAACTGAACCAAATATGTATATTATATAATATTTCAATTAATAAAGTAATCTTGGATTATTTTGTATTCAAGTGTAATGCATGTGATAACAGATATATGAGTTTATATTTGATTACTTTTTCTTTTATCAGCGATTAAGTACTCGTTAATTAATAATTCCCAAGGGAACAATTAAATTAAAAGCACATACACCAAAGATGAGCATAAAAACTCCATAGAAAGAAGAAGCCATTAAATATCCAAACCTACCATCATTGAATATAAAACCACCAAAAAACACCTAGAAAAGATTATATATAAAAATAAAAAATAAAAAAAAATAAAGCCACCATAAACAGTTAAACACCTAAGGAAAGACCAAGACATTGAAACACAATTAATGAATTGATGGGGAAGAGAGAATGTGGTTCCCCATGACAAATAAATGCATCCCTTTGGAGGATCAAGACAATTGATTGAAGTCGAACAGACAATGCGGTTCGCCAAAGGATTGCCGGAGTTGAGCAAGACCATGAGAGGTCGTGGATGAGACAATAAGGCCATGCGCAGTGCTTGATGGAAAGTTCATTAATGGCTGATTGTTCTTTTTAGAAAAGGAAAATAAAATTAACATGTCCTATCATATTGTGTCACATGTTTTCTGAAAATGGCAAATCGCGTTGCAGATCGTGTCACATATTCGTATTGGTGCATCATAAAAGAATCATTTCAGGAAAAGAGTTAACATTCATGATAAATCTTTTAACCATTGTAATAATAATAATAAATTATAATAAATAAATAAAAGGACTCTTACAAATTCTTTCTAATGGTTTTATATGGCAATTGATCCATACAGTTGCCTTATTTACAGCATAAAAATGAAGTGAATTCTACAATTAATAAACAATGACATCACATAAACCAATTCTGAAGCAGAAAAGTTACTTACGATAAGCTTGGGAATGAAAGCAAAGGCAAAGCAGAATTATAAAATAAATAAAATTAACAACTAACCGTCTGTTTTATCCAGCTATGTCTCTTTCCAGCATTCCGGGGACAAAGTAGTACTTGGACTGAAGAATGCTTAAAATAACGGCGAGTTTCCTCGTCATGCGTTTGCATAACTCCATCCTGCATGTTTAATTTTAGGATGATTACTACAAAACTGTATCAAAAAATTTATGATAATCACCTAGATAAATTCAAGGATATTGATTGATTAAGCTCTAACCGAGAAGCCAAACTTAAGAGAATGTAAAGCATAAAACACACCTATTAAATTTCAATATTGGACTATATACAATGGTTTGGCCTTTCACTACTAAAAGGTCAACCTTATTATTATTAATAAGGTTTGGCATCCACCATTATTTAGCACATTTACTTCATATTTTTCTAATGTGGGACTTTTGTCATCACCACTTTCAGCAACACCTACAAGCATCATCATACAACAGAACCGTGATAAACATATTTTATTTTGCAAAACCAAATTCCAAGGTTGGTCTATGCCCTATAGAAGACTTAAGTGTATAAACAAAGTGGTGATCAGCAAAAATGAATAATAGGAGCTTAATCTCAAGATGTACAAAATCTGTTCAGCTATAAAAGTAAAAATTCATGCTCATAATCCAAAATTTAGGCTGCTTTTCATTTCAAGGCAAACATCTTCAACCAAAAATATATCATATAAATTTGCTCAGAAGGAAAAGACTTCATTTTTCTGGTGTTTAGTTGTCTATGAAAAATATTTTCCTTTGGAAATAACAAGTTGCTCATTAGAAAAGAGAACGTTGTTTTCTGGAAATGTGAAATAGTTCTTTTTATTGTTTACACTGTAACACAGTCTCCTCTAACTTATTTCCCATGGTGCACCAAACACTGAAAAAATTGGAAAACATTTCTAGGAGGTAATTTTCTGTGAAACAAGTGGAGCTTTGCATTCAGTTCTTATCAGCCATCTTTACTGACTTAGTGACCAAGCAAAGTTTCAATGGATGCTGGTTGAAGAGGAAAATATCTGAATGTGGTATCTAGCTAATATCTATAAATTTGAGCAACCCATTCATCATATCAAAGACATTCCAAAGTATTTAGATATGACAGGCTACTAATGAATAACCTTCAAATAAAATTTGAACAGCAACAAGGCTGTTCTGTTGGAGAAAATGATTAACTAGTCAAGATATGTGTATCAATTAATTTATGGTGTGTTTGGGAACCAGCAATTCATTTGAAATGCTAGATTTGAGCCAAATGAGGTGTTTGGGAACACCAAGAATTTGGATTTGGATTTGAGTCAAATTCACTAGCATAATTGAAGAGGGTAAATGCAAGGAAGCTTGTCCAATATTGGAACTTATGTCTCGCATATAAACCAAAGTGGTATTTTACATATTCTTCTAAGACTTCATTATCTTCTCTTTTGCAAGGCCAAGGCTCCAGTTTGCCGTAGGCCTTTTAGTTCAGTTCTTTGTTTCTCTTGGGCTAATTTGTTAATCATTACTAGCCACCCCAACCTAAAGATATAGTATTTGCATGAGCACGACTCAAATGCAGATAGACACCGACCAAAAAATTGTAATTTTTTCAGTTCTATCATCGGTCATTGCAACAGAATTAGTTGCCACAATCTAAGGTGGAGTAACACAATTGGAAGACACTACATCAACTTTTATAGTACTTATGATTTCCAAATGACAGCTACATGTGTCAAATATTGAACAGAGATATAAGATGAGAACCACACGACCAAACATAATTGAAGTACTGAACCAATGATAATAAGCACATAATTATGACAGCCCATAGTGCCTGTAGCCACAATGTAGAAAAGCAATAGTATAATTTACAATAAAGTAATACTTACAGTTTTGTAACCCAAAATGCTTCGTGAAGTAGGATCATCCCAGATAAGTAGCAGAACTCTGACTCCTTCCGCAGACTTGGATCTTAAAAGGTCCCCCAGCGTACATTCTGATTCATTACCAGCATCCCTAACCAGTCTCACTTTGTGCCACACTGACCAACCTGTAATGTAAATCAAACGCCGGGCCTGACGTATTCCATCAAAGATGTCAAGCCAACATTTCCCATGTGCATAATACATCCCCCGGTCAAGTTTCGGGTACGGAAGGGACCCATCTGGAACATGGGCATCTTGATAAAGAGTCACATTTCCTCCTCTCCTGAGAGGAAAATATGTGCCAGGAACTCCAAGATAATCAGGACCAGCTCCTACCCCATTATGGTAAAAGTTCAGTTCCTTTATTGGGATATACTGAATTGAAAGACGCAAGGTAGCCCCAGGTTTACAGGGTTTTCCACTGTTGTTCAGAACTGGGTATGTCCCTTCAACTTTAAATCCTGCATACAGCTGTTCCACAGGAATTTTCACAACTCCTATAAGCTGTGACCCCACAACATCACTGTCTTTGACAATAAATTGAACCTCAGCTGCATTATGGGCTACAGGAACATTAAAATGTTGCATCCAAACTGGATTTTCACTGTTGCTAATCACGTAAGTCCTCCCAATTACAGCATTTGATAAAGAAATCGAGACATATGGATCACTAGTTATCCGACTACTCTTACCACTCACATTACTTTCATTACTACTTACGTTGCCCGGCAATCTGCCAAACATGTCCCCCAAAGTCCTGGAAAACATGTCCATGTTGGGCAGATTTTTCGCTTCATAAATCCATATATCTAAATTTCCATGCACAAGCAAAACCTTTAAGGACCCCTTATGTGGCACAATCTGCATAGAAGCATGTTGTGACTCACTAAATGAACTTGAATGAGAATGTATTTGTCCAGAATGATTAGACCCTTCAAGTGGACCAGAATAACCCAACGGAGCAGGATATGTTGGTGGAGTAGGATAAGTTGGCTCATAATTAGATGAAAATGAATCATTGGGATACCCATAAAAATTTGCCTGGTTATCATATCTTGCGCTCGGAGGGTTGCTCATATGCTCTGGCGGTATATCATATCTTGCCCTTGGAAGGATATTGAGGTGTTCTGGCACCACTGATGGCGCAGGGGGTGATGCAGGGGCTGATGGTTTTGGTTGATTATCAGATAAATGCATATTACTCATAATACTGTCCAAAGATGGGTAAATAGAAGAAGGCTTGGAATCAACGGCTTCGTCGTGATGGAATGACAACCCGGTTGATAAAGAACTTGAACTTTCCTGTCTGTGGTGACTAGAGAAGCTATCAGTACGCTGAGGCTGGCCTTCCAGAGATGTGTAAGCACCAGGTTGTTCATAAGGGTAATTAGGACCATATTGGAAACTAGTATGGTGGTGAAGGGCTGGACCTGGAGGCGGAGGAGCTGCATATGGGTATGGATAGGGGCCAGGGACAGAATGATGATAGTCTATACTAGGTGAATAGCTGATTGTATATGGAGGGCTTGGATGGATAGCTGTAGAAGGTGATGATCCAGGTGGCGGGTAGGGGGCAGAATTGGCAGAAGAATTATATGGGTACTGATACGGAGGAGGGTGATGATGATGATGATGGGGTGGGTATGGATTTGAACCAGGTGGAGGATATGGTGGTGCAGAGCTTACAGGAGGATATTGTGAAGCAGAATTT
The DNA here is from genome assembly GCA_036897405.1 of Pelargonium myrrhifolium. Classification (NCBI taxonomy): domain Eukaryota; kingdom Viridiplantae; phylum Streptophyta; class Magnoliopsida; order Geraniales; family Geraniaceae; genus Pelargonium; species Pelargonium myrrhifolium. The sequence continues at coordinate 7,960 of JAYMTK010000349.1, forward strand.
GGTGGAGGAGGTGGGTATGCAGGAGAAGCAGATCCATATTGGTACCCATATGAATTATTGTACGGGTACGGAGAGCCGTAATTATCCATTTTACCAAACACAAATGCTAAACCCTACTTGTATCCAATCAATCCCAAAACCATTCATAAACCCGAAGAAAAGCCCAGTTAGATCCCTAAATGAAGCAGATTCTTATACAAGTCTTGAATTTCGAAACAAAGATTAGGAATCGCAGAAGACCCAACAGAAATGGTAGTGTTTATAATAATGAATTCTCGAAAAGAGAGTTGATCAAAAATTGAAACTGAATTCTTTTGATCGCGTCTCTGTACAGTAGCGAATTTCAATAATGATAACAACACAGGATGCTTAAAGAGAAAGCAACGGGGCACAGAGTTACCTTATGAGATTTGGTTTGGTAGAAGCTTCAAGGAAGAAGACGAAGAAGAAGAATTGAATGTGACAGAGTTTTTATACAGTATATGTAGAAAGTGAAGTAAAGCGCACAGCACAGGTCGTCAATCTGAATAAAAATCAGCGGTAAATTCTGTACTGTTGTACCTGTACGTGGAAAAGCAGCAAGGGCAACCTGTGACCGGTTCTTCCAGTTTTCAGTTGCGTTTCCTCTGTGGTACTACCCGTTACGGCAAAACCAGAAGAAACGGTTGCCGTTCGTCTCTTCACCGCGTGGTGGGATTTTATTGGCAGTAACGTCATATGGGTCACCCGTACGTATGTTCTTGTTCAGAGTAACTTATTTTTTTGGCAACCAATTTTTTATGGAAAGTTTATCTTTAGGATTGTTTATTTATATTTTGGTAAATTAGTTTTGTCTCTTTTGAATAAGCAAGATTGCACAAAAAACCGGCTGAACCGCTAGAGCCGACCAGAACCGACCGAATTGAAACCGAACCGCAATAGAATTGATGGACGCGCGGTTTGAACTTCGGTCGAACCGATATATTCGGTTCGGTTAGCGGTTTCAATTTCAAGAACCGTCGATTAAACCGAACCGACCGACATATAGGGATAAAACAGTAATTTCATAAGCTATATATATACTAACTTAACTAAACCCTAACTCACTCTCACTTTACCTCACTTCTCAGTTCTCTCCACTCTCATCTCGACCTCGAACCCTCCTCTATCTCACTCTTCGTCTTCCATTTTCTCTCTTTCTTCTTCAATGATTCAATCTCTTCCACTTCCCCAAACACTATTAACCACCCTAATCAAAGTCCTCCACCACCACAACTGCACAATGAGAAGCCATAACTGCAACGTCTCTCTTCTTCTCCAGCCTAAACAGTATATAAAGCTTGTTTCAGAAACTCAAAACTCACAATCTTCTTCTCAAATTACAACTAATTTTCGAACCAACCTTCTCTTCTAACCCTATTCCACTCTTTCAAACATCAAATCGACATTTGCATGTGGCTAATTTGTCCATATATCAGAGGATTGGAGCCCGAGAAGGTTATCAGAGGCTACAATCAAGGCATTTGGTGGCAAGCTTGTGAAATTCATGTATGGGGCTTCAATTTTTTTTTTTTTTTGTATATTCCATTATTCTTTGTGAAATTTTATAAGTTAGGGTTTCAATTTATCAAAAATTAGTGTTTTCATAACTTCAATTTTAGGGTTTTTTAAATTTCGACTTCAAAATTTTGAAATTAGGGCTATCTGAATTCAGATTTCAGATATGGGTTCTTGTATAAATTCAAATTTTGAAATTAGGGCTATCTGAAATTAGGGTTATACATATAAATTTTGCTGCTATTGTTCTTGTATTCTTGTTATGGGTTACTGTCTTATCACTTATGGATTATTTAATTCTTTGATTGTCTTATGGTTGTTATGGATTACTTATAGTATTGGTTACTCATTATAATAGTTCTACTGTTCTAGTATAGTATATATATTAGATATTGTTATATGTATTAGATATTGTTATTGTTATATGTATTAGTTATTTTGTTATTCCTTGTCCTTATTGCAGTTATATGTATTAGTTAGTTACTTCCTATATGGAACTATTGAAGAGCTTGTCCTTGTTTTTGTTATTCCTTGTACTTATTGTAGTTATAATGTCAGCTTAAAGATGGAATTTTGGAATTGAACTGTTGAAGAGCTTGTCCTTGTGTTTCATCTGCTTGCCATTTGTCAGAGATGGATATGCAGTCACAAAATAAGGTAATGAGCTGTTAATTTATGCAATCTGTTAGTATTTTAGTTTGGTTTATGGAATTACAACCTATGTATTCTTGTATTGATATTTGGTAATGAGTTGTTATTTTATGCTTTATGTATTGTAGGATCATGAAGGACTCTTGTTGTCACAAGAGGTGACCCAACCTCTGCCTGAGCCTCAGCCGATGGCAGGAGGGCCTTCCTTACCTCCTCAACCTCCAAATAAAGGGAACAAGAAAAGAAAGGGGAAGGAAAAGGAGACTAGCACTAATGGTGGGAAGAAAGTGAAGTCTGGTGTATGGTTACATTTCAAAACACCAACCATTGTAAATGAATACATCAATACTACAAATTGTATTTACTGGAATAAATAGTATAGATGTCATCCTAAGATTAATGGAACGACAACTCTTAAAAATCATGTAGGAAAATGCCCTGATAACCCCAATAAAGTCACTGATAGTAAACAAAAGTTATTGTACTTTAATTCTGATAATGGACTCCAGGGTTTTCCGTTAATCAATTTGAATGCAGAATTACCTTAGCACAAATGGTAATTCTAGATGAATTGCCATTCAGGGTTGTTGAAAATGAAAGGTTTAAGCTTTTAATGTCCAAGTGTTGTCCAATGTTTAAGATTCCCTCTAGAACGACAGTGCATAGGGATGTGATGGGTTTATATATGGCAGAGAAAGAAAATCTTAAGTTTAGTTTAAGGATTGGGTCCCCAAGGGTATCATTAACAACTGATATCTGGACCTCAAATCAGAATATTAGTTATATGTGCTTAACTGCACATTACATAGATGAAAATTGGATATTGAACAAGAAAATTCTAAATTTCTGTCTAATATCCAGTCACAAGGGGGAGGACATAGGAAAAGCAATTGAAAAATGACTAAATGAATGGGGAATCAATAAAGTTATGTGTCTAACTGTGGACAATGCATCGTCCTATGACACTGCCATAGGCTATTTGAAAAAGAAAATGGTAACTTGGTCAACCACTGTTTTGGGTGGCCAATTTCTTCATATGAGGTGCATTGCGCATGTTATCAATTTGTAGTCCAACAAGGACTGAAAATGTTGGGAGAGTCGGTGGAAAAAGTTAGGGCTGTTGTTAGATATATTAGACAGTCACCACAAAGAATCGAGAAATTCAAAGAATGTGTAGAATCTGAAAAAAAATAGAATGAAAACAGTTTCTTTGTCTTGATGTTCCTACTTGCTGGAACTCAACATATTTGATGTTGAGTGCAGCGAGTAACTTAGAGAAAGCATTTGAGAGGTATCAAGAGGTAGACCACTTCATTAGCATAGAGATTAAGAAGAAAGTTGGTTCATCTTTTGTGACTGAAATTGTTGGGATGCCCACTGATGAAGATTGGGCTGTCGTGAATAGATTAATCACTTTCTTGCAACATTTTTATGAGTTAACTAATAGGGTTTCGGGATCTCAATATGTTACTGCTAACATACATTTGCATGCTATTAGTGATACTTATAAATTGATTAAAAATGCTACAATGGGTGATGACTTGCAATTAAGAGATATATCTGAAAAATGGTGGGGAAATATGATAAATATTGGGGTATAGTTGACAACATGAATGTTTTGATCTATATTGCACCTATTTTCGATCCTAGGCACAAACTGGAGTTTGTAACTTATGTTATTGATAAGATATATAATGCTTTTGATGCTGAAAATTTGAAAAAAAATCTGTGATTGATGCTTTGAATGATTTGTTTAAGTATTGCAAGGACATGTGCAATTCTGTTACTTCTGATTCTAGTACTATGAGTAAAAGTAGAACAACTTCATCTGTTTCTGCATCTGCATCTTCTTCTGCTTCCGTTAATTCTGTTGAATCTGAGTTTAAACAGTTTAAATCTAACAAAAACGGACTAGCCAAATCTAAATTAGATAGATATTTGAAAGAAGAATTTCCTGATGATGAAGAAGTTAATTTTAGCATACTTGATTGGTGGAGAATTAATTCTGCTAGGTATCTTGTAATTTCAAAAATGGCTAGAGATATTTTATCTATTCCTGTTAGTACAATATCTTCCGAGTCTAATTTTTCTACAGGTGGAAGAGTGCTTGATGACTTTAGAAGTTCGATGAGCCCAAAAACTGTCCAGGCTTTGATTTGCTGCCGGGATTGGATGAGAAGAGCAAGGAGGACCATGTGTCGAAGAGGATTTGAAGGAGCTTCAACAAATTAAAAAAGGTATGACCTTATTATGTTTTTAACTCTAAATTAAATGGGCTTTATGAACTGTAGTGTCAAAGCGTTGGTGTTTATGTAATTGTTAACCTTTGCGTGCAGAAATTCTAAAGAATATTGCTACGAACTCTTCTCAACTTATTCCAAATTTCCAACTCAACCTGCTCAACCATGAATGATGAATCTGAAGTTCTAAACTCTGAAGTATTTTTAATGAATATGAACTCTGAAGTTTTTTTGAAGTTTGTAATCATTTTGAGTTGTTAATTTGTTTTAGTTGTTACTTTGTTTAGACTTTGACAGTTTCAGTTTCAGACTTTTATTATGTTACAAGTTATATTTGAAATCAATTATGAAATTATCCAGGAAATTATGTGTGGGCTTAAAGATTTAACCCATTGGGCCTGTCGAAATTTAAGGCCCTTTCAACCGACCAAACCGATGAAAAAATCGATCGAATCGCTGCGGTTTTATTGGTATGATCGGTCGGTGTCGTTTCTCCTTCTCACTAAACCGAACATGTCGGTTCGGTTCACCATCCCAAGCTCCACGGGCTGTTAATCGACCGTGTGCAGCCCTAGTAGTTTCTTATGAACAACCCTATTCATATGTAGGGGTGTCCAATTTAGACCGGACCGGACTCGAACCCACCCGGACCCGGACCGAGCTCAACCGGTCTGGTCCTCGGTCTGGTCCTTCGTCTTCTTTCTTCGGTCTGGTTCGGTCCGGGCCAAACCTGATCAAACCCAGACCGGGCCAGTCGGGCCAATACCGGTCCGGTCCATCGGGTTTCTGGTCCGGTCCGGGTTAAGCCCAGTATATGTCCAGTACGGGCAAGAGTGGTCAAATTACAACCGGTTCGGCCTGGTCCGGTCCAGGTCGGGCCGGTCCGGGTCAAATGAACAGCCCATTCATATGTGCCCTATCCCAATCATCCCAATTATCATTCATGCCCGCTAATTAATTTGTGCGTCGACAAAGACTCTTATTTGTTCCTAGGTTGTGAATTGTGAAATGATCAATTTTGCTATAGGCATTGCCGTCTTGTGAAGTGTTGTTATTTGATTCAAAATCAGAATCTGCTTTTAGGTTAGCCACTGACAACAATGGAGTCTGAGGAGGCTACAACGACAACAAGAGAAGTAGCTGCTGCGATTGATATGGCGAATAAGCGATGCAGAGCTGTGATTCACAGAATCCAAAACAATCTCGGACCTTGTCCTAACAAAATCACCGACTCCTGCAAGCGCACTCTCTTCAGATTGGCTCTCTCTGAACTCAACTTCCTCTCTTCCTCTCCCTCTCTCCCTCTCAGGCAAGTTCCTCCTATTTTCCTCTATTTTCTCGCCTGCCAAACACTCAATCACACACGCACACATTAGTCATTTCTTAGGTTCAATATCATCACAAAGCTAAAACCCATCCCATTAGCTACATGGAAAATCAGAATAGGAACAAATTAGGCCTCTTTTGTCTTGAGAGGAGTGAATTCAAGGATTGGGAAAAATGATGGATAAGAAATTAGAGCAAGGAATTGCTTTAATTTCGTTATTCATCTTGTAGTTAAAGTAGAACCCAAGCGCGCCGATAAATTGGAACTAAGTTGTTCCACCTTAACATGATGTCTCGACTTTCAAACTCAGGTAATGCAGATGCTATAAACTTGGTAGGGTGACATGATAATTTGTGTTTGCGGATCACACAACACAACTATGACTCAGTTACGAGTAGGCTGACACTACACGTTCAACTCATTCAAACAACCGGGTTCAAAATTACACGACCGATGCGATTAAATGAATGAGTTCGAATGGACATGACACAACCTCATATGTTTGAACGTTTAGTTTACTGTTTACATTAAGTTTTAACATGATATGTTTGAAAAATTACAATTTTATTCTTAAATCAGCGGGTTATTAAATGGGCTACATTACACATATAATTAAATGGTTTAGGTGAGTCAAGTGGGTTTGACACACACACACACGACATAATTAACTAGACGGGTTGGGCTAGCCGACACGAACACGGTTCAGCTGAAATCAAGCCCTCTTAAATTTGTGTTGTGTTCGCGTCTGATCATGGGTCATGACCCAAATTGTCATCCCTAAGTAAAAGTAGAACCCCAAATAGCATTTGTCAGTAAACTTACAATTGTTTTCATCTGATGAGATTAAAAATTAATGCAGATTCCATTCAAATCCCAATCCTACATGTAAATTGATTTTGGTTGCTCGATGCTATAATGCATTTGTTGTATTAGCTTTGTAGTTGGTCTCTAGCAGCAATTGCACTTGTTCCTTCATTAATGGATTGTGGGTAACATTTTTGCTATGTAATGGCAGCATTAACATTGGCTACCTCGAGGCAGTGGTCCGCATTCTTCAGCAGCCTTTTATTACAGGAGTTTCACGGGTTTGCAAGCCTATTCCACTTCCACTAGCACCTGCAAATATGAGTGGGCATACAAGGGGCACTTCTTGGACACGCATCCATGTTGACATAGTTTGCACTCTCAATAAAACCCCGGTATGGATTTTTGTGTCTGACAGGAACCCAAAGTACGTTACATGGCACGGATGCAGAAAAAATAAGGGCTTGAAGTTGAGGGTTGAACAAGCCCTTGCTGCTGCCCAAGCATCCAAGACTCTAAAACCTTCCTCAATTGTCCTTTTCTTCTCAAAAGGACTCGATGACTTGGTTCAAGAAAAGCTTCGAGATGAATTTGGTGCCTTGGATTTGGGATTGGAGTTTTCTACTTTTGACTATTATAGTTTTGAGGAACTAGAAGGGGAGTGGATAAATGTGCTTACCAAATCATATCACGACGCATGTATCCTTGAAATAAAGGTTGATGCTGCTTCAAGTTCAGAATACGGGGTCAAAGATACACTGCAGAGTGCTGCTGTGCCAACAGTTTCTGGAGAGCTCACAAAAGATCATTCAAATGATGCTTTCTGCTCTTTTATTTCACAAATGAAATGCTGTTCTCTAGATGCAAAGAGTTTAGGATCTGCCGAACGAGAACACTTGATCAATGAAGGTGATGTTATAAATTTTGACACAACTGCATTGATTGCTATTGTGTCAGGAATCAGCAATGGTTGTACAGAAAAACTTTTGGCTGCAACAGAGAGTGAATTAAGGCAGAGGTTCAAGGGGAATTATGAGTTTGTTATTGGACAGGTTAGTTATGTGGGCTTTCGAGTACTATGGCTGACATTGTTCTTATTTAGCTTAAAACAATACAACTTAAGATGCATCATTTCTATGTAGAATGCTTTATGAGGTCTCTGTGCACTAACCTTTCTTAGTCTTTGGCTCTGATCGGAGCAAGGTTATTGCATTTAGAAGTTAAGTAGGTGACAATTGAGACAAACTTTAAAACATAACCTAAAACAAGTAGTACAAGTACTTCATCGCAACTTCTATCAATCTCTGCTAGTGCAGTGTGTTCCACTAATGTACACCAGCTTCTAACCCAGTTTCTTTTGCAATGACTCGCTTCACCTTCTCTGCAAACATTCAATAGTGGAACCAAAAGTTTTGCTAGGCAGGCTTGTTTGCCATTTTCCTTCTAAAAGAGGCAGCTTGGAAGGTTTTGATTGTGTAATTTTACATTACCATTTTCATTCATTATGGACTTGGTGGTATCTTGGAATAGATAGTTGAAATGTAGAAGGATAAAGTACTTCAGAGAGGAAGCTAATTTTCCAAGGGATCCTTTTGTTTTACATTTGTACCATGACTTTTCCACGTTCCAAATTGAGCTCAACTTTTCCTTTTTCGTCTTAATGATCTATTCGTTATAAAGAACGGAGGATAAAAGATAGAACCAATTTTTGTGTATCTGAACTTTTTGTGGAAGGTTCTTAAGTGAATGATACTTTATAACCTTTATACTATAGAGGTCCATGACCAATTAAAATAACTAGCCAGCCTTTCTATGAATATGATGACAAACTTAGCAGTCAAAATTTGACAGGTTATCCATTACAAGTCTCGTAAACTTCCAACTGGTATGCATGGGTTTAATGGTCCCATTCTCTGAAATGGAGACAGTGGATAAACCAGGATCATTGAATTCTATCTCATACTCCATTAGGTATCATGGTCATAGACCAAGACTGAAGCAATGCCTTTTTTTTCTTTTCTTAATATAGTTTTAAACAAATACCATTCTGTTTTATTTTTCATCAAGTAATATTTCACATAATGTGAGATGGTAATTGAACTTTGTTATAGTTAGAAAGTTTCCTTTATCATTTGATGTTTCTATTTAAACCCTACAGAGCATAACAGCATCCATCTTTGGTTGCACTGAACTTTGTCTTCTCTTGCTAGGTGATGTCTGAAATTAAGAATCCCATTCATGAGAAGTTGAGTGGCATTCTACGATCAAGGAGTGGCATAGTATGTGAAACTGCTCATTCAGAGTTTAAGGATTTAGTATTGATGTGTGGAGGACCTAATGAGAAGTTAAGAGCTGAACAATTACTAAAACACCTATTGTAAGTGCTCTTCTTTTCTAGTTAATTTCATAATTGAACACCTACACATGGAGGAACGCATACTGGCTCACATGCATTTCCCATCTTTTTATAGGGGAACTTTGCTAGTACATTTTCCTATGTGTGCTAGTTAAACGATCATCTGCTATCCATTTTCTCATATCGAGTTTCTATTTCTGTGCTTTCATGCACCTCTTATCCTCTGAAATTAACTTCTTGGACAGCAAATCAATGGAAGTAACTTTTTAATAATAATAAAATTCTCCTTCATTTCTCAAAATTTTATAGAAAAATGGAATGACTATATTATATGAGAAATATGAGCTTTAGGCAATTAGGCTTTGTTAACATAAGCAGGTGCAGATGTGAGGTGCCTACATTAGTAGATGTTGAGAGTTGAGACATAAGCTTCAATTTTGAAGCTATTCCTGTAGTTCCTTTTCTTCTTTTAACACCAAATTTAATTTGTGCTGACCTTTTCTGAGGTTCCAACTTCCAAGAGATATTTTTGCTGTTACACAATTCCTTAACATGCAAAACTGGTTTCTAATGTTTGACTACAATAATGCGCTCAAGTTTGGCTTGAATAATTGTCTCATTTAGATTGTTGGATAAATTGAGCTTATCTGAGTTTTTGGTCTACGAATCAACCAAATAAGTTCATCTGAGGGCCGTTTTGTGATGACCAAGCTGAACTCATTGTTTTTTAGTTCATCTGCTAAACCAAGCATGAGCAAAATCAGCTTGTTAGTTCATTTAGGTACTTTAAATTGGATAATGATTGGCTAGATAGGGGTTTCTTGGAATATTATTTGTGAAATAGGCAACCTTGTTACATCCTTATCTGTCAAAGCATTTAATTGTGACCTTATTCCATTGGCAAGCGAAATGAATATAAAAATAAAAATAGAAATAGAAATAAAGGATGTATGAATGAAACTGGCCAAAATAGACCAAACGTCACATGAATTGGATTAGATTTTAGATGGTTTTCTACTGCCAATGCACAAATTATAATTTTCTGTTCTTTCTTGTGCCTTCATCTTTTAGCCTTTCAGTTCATATCGTTGATCATACTTGTGATTTCCTATACTAATAAGTTTTAAAAAATTGGAGCAGGGTTGTGCCTGATAGTCCCTCAGAACGTATGAAGTCTCTTCCTACAACCAGAAAGCTCGCGTTGAAGAACAAAGTCATTTTTGGTACTGGAGATTACTGGCATGCTCCTACTTTAACAGCAAATATGGCATTTGTCAGAGCAATTTCACAGACTGCAATGTCTCTGTCCACTATCGAGCATAGACCTCGGGCTTTAACTGGTGATTAGCATGTATTGTTGGGAGATGTGCTAGCATGACATCCTCTCATCTCATGGCAAGCTTTGTAAGAGGTAATGTAATCTGCATTGTTATTTCTATGTATGGCTAATTATAGATTTGTTGATGGATGGAAAAGTTGATTTCATACACAGTGAAAGATACACTAGTGAAATAAATTGCTAATTCTTACAGAATTACTAAAAATCAGAAAATTGTACGTGTATGATTTATTTGGGCTATACCATCTGAATCAACTCATAGAAAAAGGTAATTACGGATTAGTACCTAGCTATGACGTCCTAAAACTCATAACTACATTTTTCGATTTACGTAACATTTACACCTCGTGTGTTTTCACTTAGCATGTTAATCATCAATTTTAACGGAGAAATTTATTCTCTTTCGTCTCGTGCTTTGCATGTGACATTCTCTGGTGTCATAAATATCAATCTGAATCCAGAATGTTTAAGAATCTTCTTAAGAAATAAAAAAAGATGATGTTAAATGGGAATTAGGTTGGGGTTCTTTTGAGATTGCTAGGTGTTTTTGGAATTTAAGAATAAGAGAATGTCACAAACAAAGCACATAATGTGAGAATTTCTCCATTAAAATTTAAAATTTACAAACGGAGTGAAAATATGTGTATGGTATGGAAATCGAAAATTGTATTGTGTTTTGGGACATCATAATTGGATCGTAATCCGTAATTACCCAAAAAATGATGGGAAAGAAATGAATAGGAGGAGACTCTTTTTAGGCAGTGTAGCTAAAATACAAATAACAGATATGTAAATAGGAATTTTAAAGCTTCAATTTGAAGCTGCAGTCACTTGCTTTGATCGTGATTAAATTGTTTGTAGATAAACTATCCACCACCAGCAAACAATGACCTAACACCCTGACCTTCCTCAGCTTCATCTTCCCAAGTTTGATTGCGACCGGTGCATCAATCTTGAGGTTCAAAGGTATGCGTCCCGTTTGCTGTTGCTCCTGTAGTGCCTTCAACAGAGTGGTACCATACTGAGATTCTCCGGTCAACGACACGTCCAGCTTCGTGACGTTCTGGTGACTCTGGTAGAATCTTGGCAGCGACCCTTGACAAAGCTTGGTGTTTGTGTACCACACGCTCAACTTACTCCCTTTCTCGTAGTAAATTCCTATTTTCTTGTTGGGATTGTTAGCTGTCACCTTCACGTTGAATTTGGCGTACAAAGTCATGTCGTAGTTGAGCCTCAAATCGCTTATTTTGAGACTATTTACAGAGTATTTAGGAACTTTTGGTTGGAAAACGAGGAAGAGAATGCCAATAGTGGCGCCGATGAGGACCAAGAGGAGGACGAGAAGGCCAAGTACCCAACAGATAGTCTTGCACAAACAACCCCGACTCTTCTTCTCTGGCTTAGCAATAGGAGGAACAACTACTGGGATATTGGCACGTTGTGCCTGACGAGGAGGCAAACCAGCCTTTACTTGGGTAGGCACGGCCGTTGCTGGTGCCTGTGCTAGGAAAGGCGTGGTCACTACTGGTGCTTGTGCTTGTGTAGCCTTGGCCGCTGTTGCTGTTGCTGTTGCTGGTGCTTGTGCTAGGGTAGGCATGGCCGTTGCTGGTGCCTGCGCCTGCGGCGGTGGCCGTGGAGCTTCCACATCCACAACTGGATGGATTTTTTGCTCCGACATTGACATTGTTATTTTGTAGCCTTTTTGTTGGTGTAGATGTATGTGTATAAATATAGATGGAAGCAATGGATGTGAGAATTGTTTTTGGGTGATTTTATTGTTGAACTAGAAAAAAATGTGTTTTGAGTTGAGATTCAAAAGTCCTGCCTTCCCTCACCTAATAATAAATATTAACAACATAAAAACAGAGCAAAGTGCAGCTGGTAGTTCACCTATAATATAACCAACCATTGCTTCACTTTCAGTATATACACACTTGTCTGTGTATGCATATTTTTTTATCAGCGAGAGTACAAATCCGAGACTCGAGCCTGAGACTTCGAGGAACCAAATCTAATGGAGTGTTTGTTTTGTATGCAATTGCTAGTGATCTTGTTCTGCATTTACTACAAAAAGAAATATGAAAATATTTCATTGCATGCCAATATCAAAATCATTAGATGCACTGTGTATAGTGGTTAATGACTCAATTGATTTTGTGATTGAAAAAGTAATGAAGAGAGGAATTAAGTGAATTTTTGTGTAGAATATATATTTAAGAAAGAGGATCAGCGTGAGTGTGTTTTACATGAGTTTTTAAACATATAATTATTGGGGGATTTATATACATTTATGACAAAATTACAAACATTATATTTGTGTTAAAATATACAAAACTAAACTTTCAAACAATTTTCGGTGGATTCTTTTTAATCTATTTAGCAGTGTGAAAGTAAAGATAACTTGTAACTAGACAATATTGAAATTACCTGCATTGATGATTCACCGTGGATTTACTTATATTTGATCAGCAGTGCAAAAATACACATGTAACTTGTATGTAACAGACACAAGAAACAAATATATATATATATATATATAGAAAAATGTGTATCAATTGACTGATATAATTTTATATCAATTACAACTTAACCAAACCAATGAGATGATGACACCTCATTAAACTTCACTTATACCCACCCAAGTGAATTTGTGAGAGCGGAGCGACCCGTTCGGATCCATAATTTTAAATGATGTGTCACCACCTTATTAGTGTAACTGATATAAAGTTATATCAGTTAACTGATGTCCATATTACTCTATATATAATTTGCTATATAAATTACCTATGAATCTTGCTCTACAGTAGATAAATTGCTTATAACTCTTTTGAATATGAGAATTTACCTATACATTCTTTTTACTTTTAAGAAAACACAACAAGTTATTATATGTATATGTGTGTGTATATATATAGATTTGCACTTCCAAAACAAAACCCTAATATTCTTTTCCTTGTTTGAACATACATATAGCTCATTGGTGTCTCCACTTCACATTGGAAATGGAATCATGTCACAACTTAAAAATATAGAGAACTCATGTTATTATGTTTTTTTTTTTTTTTCACCCTATAATAAAGATGAAATTAATAATTGTATGGACTTGGGAGACTAATCATGTGTTAAAATCAGCAAGCTTGATTGCTACCAATTTTAAGGTGGGGTTGGATTTTAGGCATAAAATACACCGGTTTATTCGATCCGTCCGAAATTTGGTACCCAACCCGACTAACTTCTGGGTGTATTAAGTCATATATAAAAGTAGAGTCAAGTGTCGTCTATCATGAATTCAAGTCTAAATTGTCAGCCCTTCTACTTATACCAATATATTATTTGTATCAGTACATATATTCTTTTCATTAAAATATGTATTATTAGAAAACTAACAAAAAAAAATGGGAGCCACCACTTGTCAATTATTGGGGTCTAGTACAATAATGGCTGGGTCTACCACACCACCACCATCGGTTGCTAGTTGCTACAATCAAGCCTTCTACTAGCACTATATTTTGGAGGGATTATAGTTCATATTTAACCATGAAGACTAGGTGAGGAAATAATTTTAAAGTAAAGCTAACTATTCGAGTATTTGATTATATAGGTTGGTTTTTATTAGGTCCAAATTGAAAATTTATTCTAAACCCGCTTCAAAGGGAATTTGAGTTTGTTCGGATTGTGGTTGGGTTGAGTTTTAGATTTTAATGTGAATGTATGAATTTGTCTGTTCGATTTAACGTGGAAATTGAATAAAACATACTTCAGATTAATGTTTAGATTGTCAATTCGATTTAGTTTTGATATACACATATACAGAGAAAAGTTACTCTAAGAATAACAAGTTGATCGTCCCTAAGTGCTCACTTCGACGAAAAAGCTTGCCAGCTCGATGCCACCTGAGGCTAAAGCATGTTTCAAGAGTCGAATTGTTTGCCCATTAAAACAGTACGTGAGTTGGTTAGAAACGTCATGAGACATATCGATCCATATACGATGTGGGCGTTATGTTATAGTAATGAGAGGACCATATAATACGCACTATTTGTGTTTTAATTATCACTTTTACGGTAAACATTGAATAGTTAAGTGTGGACGAATAACTATTGAGATTCTCTACACACAAAATTAATAATTGTGACACAAGACCCTAGTTCATTATTATATATGCCCAATAAATGGAGGTCCTACCAGCTACAATTGTGTAATAATATTCGAATGAATTTATTTATTTATTCATGTTTTGAGATTCTCTTTTATTTGTGTCCAAGGTATATAGAAAAAGAAAACTAGAAACTTTATTATTTGAAAATCTAGTGGATGGGAGGGAGCAACAAAAGCTGATCATCACTAGTTCAAGATATTGGGTACAATCATTAAAGACTTTACTTCTATTTCATTTATTTTTAGAGAATATGTGTGTGTTTATATATATATGTGACACCTTATTAAAAAAATATTTAAATCCGGTGAACCAATTTGATCCTACAAATTTACTTGGATGAGTATCGATAAATTTTGATGTGATATTATCTTCTTATTGGTTTGACTTATTCTAAGCCAAAAAATTTATGTTAGGTGTTGTCTGTTTTTTTTTTATGTACATCTAACATCGAAATTATTTTTCACTTTACTTTTTTCAAAGTGCTATCTATACATTGAATTTGTGCTTTTCTTATTGACCTCAAGACCTGAGTTCGAGTGTATCCAAAGAGAGAGCTTACCAAATGCTCAACAATCGTATTAACTCTTTATACTAAATTGTGTGCACTTCGAAACTATTATAATCTCGTGATTCTTCATTGACTCGTAAAACTAACTCTTTGAAGTAGAACAAGCTATTCAAGTTTTGGAATGAGTTCAAGATAAAATTTTCAAGATCAAGTTTTCATGTTTCAAGAGTGTTTTGATGTTTTTCTATTTTAGGAATTTATTGAATTATTCTTTACTTTTCGTTTTCATCAACAATTTCAAGTAGGAGTTACCAGTTATACATACATATTGCGCAACATCTATATAGTTTAGTTTTTCATTTGGACATTTAGTAGTTGTTTCAAAGACTAGATCGAGTTTCTTCAATAAATAAAACATTTTTCGACCATCGTTTCTAAAACATGAAGCATCATCAAGAGGTATGAGTTTTGGGTGGTTTGTGGTCGTGCTAAATGTCTAAAAACTACATATGGATTCTCCGACCTGATCATAACAATTGATCAAGTTCATCTCATACAATCTAATATCTATCAGTAAATTATAAGAGTCGATTGGGTTCTGAATGTCCACTTGTCTCTAAAAGATACCTGTTTAACTCCAAATCCCGCTACATCCAATCTGACTCAGAAGTTGAATCTATGTCATTTCACAAGAAGATGCGAGTACCAAAGGCATGTGGACCAAGTAGTTAAACACTTGTGTTTTCTCTTTGGGGTATCGGGTTCGATCGAGCCTCCTTGCCAGCGGTATAGAGTAGGATTTATGGGTTTATGGGTACTAACAACTAACTTGGGTGACGCCCTCTCTGAGAGTGAGAAATACGGGCTTTTGTATGT
>JAYMTK010000350.1:0-23752 GCA_036897405.1 Pelargonium myrrhifolium
TCAACAATATCCTTGTATGAAGTTAGTTAGCATCTCTCAACACATGACCATGAGGATACAATGGTAAACATACCACACTAACTTCTCCTTAATTTTTCTCAAAATAGAAAGGAGGACACTCATTTTGGAACGGAGGGAGTACTTGCTATTCATTCAATTGCTGCAGTAGAGGTACAATATATGTAGACTTCATTTTCTTCTAAATAATTGAATTCACAATAAAAGTACTCATGTGATAAACATGTTGAATTGATAGAATAAGGTAATACTCTCACCCAACAACTACACAACTAATTGATAAAGAAAATAGTAAAATTTACTAGTGCGAAAAGCATTTCCAAATTTAAAACTATTGTTAGGAAATGGAAGAGAAGAAATTGAACAATAATAAAAAGAATAATACAAGGAGAAGAGGACCCATATTATTTTTGAATTCGACGTTTGTCCTATTTCAATAGAAGTATTTTACTTGTTGATAAAAAAATTACAATTTTATAGGAGACGGCCAAATCCGTCTCCCATAATAAATTATGTCTTTTATAAGTCTCTTAACCCGTATCTTAGAAGTTGGTAGTGTATAACTTGTTTTAGGAGTCGGTCAAGCTCAAACTACTTTTATATGAGTTAAAAAGTCTTATTGTGGCAAATTGGAGGGCTAACCACGTAGCAGACAATCTTACTAATTTTTATTTTAGTTCTTTAAAAATTAGTTATTTAATTCACCAGCTTGTAAGTGCTCTTAAATTTTTTACCAAATGAATGTAAATTTAATTCTTGTATTATTAAAGTTGTCTCTAATATATTTGGCTTGTTCCTAATAGGGGGGACCACCTATCATCAAATTTAGCCATATCCATGAAATCTAACCAACGAATAAATAATGGTAGTAAACAATAATATATAACTTTGGATCCAAATGAGGGATAATGGATATTCCATATTATTACTACTTAATTAACTATCATTGACGCATTTCACAAATTAGAGTACAACATCACGTGAAGTGTTCTCGCAAAAGTCTCTATGAGAAGTTGCATATATTTAGCACTCATCATCAATGGTCTTGACTTTGAAGCTTAAAGTCCATTCTCAATAGACTTTTATTAGAAATTAGAATATGAAAGAATTAAAGATAGTATAGTACTTAAGTCAAATGCGAGTAGTAGATTGGAAGATGGAGATATGCCTATTAATGCAATAAAGGTAAAGGTGCTCCTAAATGTATAGTAGTAGTTAGGAAAACAAATGAAGTGTTATGTGAAGGATAAGAGGCAACATCATATATTCATATAGGACTCGCGCGGATACGCTGGCTGGGACAACACGGTGGTCGGACAAATATAACCAGTGATTATTTTTCACAAACCTTTAAATTCTATGAACCCAAAAGTAAATCTCAATGGTGAAAAAATAGAACGGGTCGCGCAAGAGGTAAAAACAACGTGACAGATGGATATTTCACTATAAATATAATCAATCATTAGTTGAAAGTAAGCATTGATTACTAGAATGTTGTATTACACTCCTGAGAAGTAGATGATTGACTTAATTATCGAAAAAAGTATTTTACAATATCAGTACTGAAAAGACAATTTGAATTTTATCAAAACCAATAGACGTAAGAGTTATGTGGAGCATCATAAAGTTTATGTGCAACTATATTTGGTTGGAGAGCCAACTCCCATCTAATCAAATCTAATAGGTATGTCCATATCCAATATAGTATTTTTCTTTATTAACAACTGCAACCTTTTTCTATGTGCTCTTGTGTTAGCATCCACTAATTTTAATTTACTCACAAAATTTGGCCACGTAATTGAAGTTGGGACTAAAAGCCTCATGAAGGTGCGTATTAATTCTTCTTCTGCACCCTTAATTGCATGCTTACCAAATAAATATTTGCCAAAGACAACAGTTAATTAATGCATTATTTGATGTTATGTATATATATGGGTGTCTAGCTATAACTAAACCAATCATGATTGATATTGCAGAAGGCTGTGTAATAAAATACAATATGTAAAAACTATGGATGATACCCAATCAGTGATATTTTCGATTGATTTCAACACCAACCAAAAGGTCCAAAACCATTGATGAATGGTATAGAAAGTCATCGTTCAAATAGGTGCATTTCCTTATAAATGATGCAGTTGATTCCAAGTGTCAATTAGAGGACCTACATATGTGCCCCATAAATTAATTATCATACTAATTAAATACAAATAGAAAGTAAAGTGTAGAAAGTAAGAAGACTAAGAGAATTAGCATGTATTGGTTGGTATAGCGGTATCTATGTACTATCAAAATACTTTATACACTAACCTCCTAAACTCACGTTGACTCGGTAGGAGGGATACTATCCTGTTCCCAACTAGGCATACACCTTCCTGATTGATAAGCTACATAGCACATAGAAGAGTAAACCCCAGACCCATATACACTAATATATAATATACCATAATCTATACTACTTAATTAATACAAAGCCCTCCCTCAAACTATAGTACATACAACAACTAATCTAATACATTAGTACAGTATAGTATATCCTCCTAAAGTAAATACTCTTATACACAAAATTAAACAGAAAGCACAATAACATAAAATTAGTATATAATATGTGTTATTTTTTATACACATAAAAATAGGAAATATAGACTTTAGTTATCTTTCCAAAATCTAAAAAAATTATGATTGAAAGCAGTAGAAAGAAACCGTGAAAATTTTATAAATAACATGGAATTGAAATGACGATGACAAATTTGTAAATACTCATTGCACATATAAATTAGTGAGCCGATGAGAGTTTTCAGTTATTTTTTTCCTAGATAAACGTCTTTTTTGAGCAATCCGGTTCACATACATTGTAGTTATATATCTACACATATTATAAAAGTTCGATAAGAAAAATGAGATTTATAATCCGCATTAGAGCGACACATCATCAAATTTTTAATTTTAACTCAAATTTTTTTATAATTACAAAACAACACATTTTCAAATTTTAATTAGTTGTATATGAAAAGTCATTAAATCAAATCAATTATTTATTCAAAATCATATATATATATATATATATTATGTTTTATACTGCTTTGATTGAACTTGAGCGGATAAAAAAATATATCATATTTCGTGCAACACATAAAACAAAACTAGTATATAGTGTTTTACAAAAATCTTGGCCTTTGATTTATTACATTCGAAAATCTATAGACCAATATATGACTTATTCATTTATTGAATTTCAAGTATTGTCGTTGTTGTTGTTGATGCTACTATTTATCAATTTATGTACATTTTGCATTAACAAATAATTTACATTATATTTGTGACGAAATTTAAATGTGCGCTTAAATTTGCAATGATTGAAGTTCTGCATATTTGTAAAAAGACCACCACCTATTTTAATGAATAATTTATTTACATAACCATTTACTATATATTAAACTACTTCCTCTATAAGGTTCTATTATTTACAAACATGTCAAATTGTATTTGATATAATCCTAACCAATGTAATTTTTCCTTTAAATATTGACCAGAAATTAATTTGAAGAGTAATGCTAATTATGCTATATCACTGCCAAAAATAAAAAGAACAACGTGATTAGCGAGGGAATAAAAACATATATATATATATATATATATATATATATATATTTAACAACACAGAGTTCTACCTAATATATTTAACACAGAAAATGTTTACCATATGAATATATATAGTATAGGAATCAAATCTAAAATACGACAAGCATATATTAACCCCAAGAATTGATAATCATATTATGACACTCGTGGTTATGTCAATTTTTACATTAATTAAATGACTTTAATTAGAGGATCTATAATGGACAACAAGTCATTTTTACGGTCTAGTTTTGAATCTCATAGATGAGTAAACAAAAAAGGCATCTTGACTCAATCTACAGTACTCTTTGTAGATATAAATCATTGAACACGTTGAATATTCAATTCAAATTTAGACTTTGGATAGTCTACAATTCTACATACAATACAAATGTTACACTCTCATCACTGTATGTAGATTTGTTTTTCTTATCCATTGAGATTGGAAGTTGATTCCTCAAGAACTATCCCATACTTCATTTCATGCTACACAAATTGAATCTAACATATAATAAGTTAAATTGCTAAGCTTTAACCTCAAAGCCAAATTAATATATCAAACATGTCATTTATGTAAAATGACTTTAACCACTTTAACATGTTCGTAAAATAATACAATAAATTTTCTACAAAAATTAACATAACAAAACAAGTCGACAAACACAAAATATTAAACTATATATAATATCATATTAAATAATCAACTTAACTAAAAATTCAAGATTAACTTTCTTATGTTTAATTTATGGAAGAAAAAGAGGGTGCCGTGATAATTGAAATCATGATAATGCAAGGTTGGCAATAAATAAAAGAAAGTTTTATTATATAGAATAAAAATTCATATCTGCATGAAATTCATTGTATTTGTACTTGTTGATGTACGTGTTAAGGATGAAGTTATTGAGTCAAGTATGTGATGCCATGTCTAGGTCTTGTGTTTGTGCCTGCAAGTACAAAGTCAACCAAATATTGTATTCTTGTATGGCTAGGGTCAATATTTGTAGCACAAACTCACTCTGTTAGATCAAGATAATTAAATTAGCGTTGGAAAAGTCTAACTTTCTTATATTCCTGCCACAATTCCCGGGAAGATAAGAAGAGCAGAAAACAAATTCGTAACTTACTGGATATATATGGACGAATCCCAATTCCCAGGCAACACATATATAATTTGGTCTATTACATGTACTAGTCAATGGTCACAACTCTATCAAGATTCGACATTGCATGCATGTCTTACAACCCAGAGTCAAACAAACTATCTCAAATTCTTACATTTCTACGTTAAAATTGGTGAGACAACATTAAATAATGTCACATTACCGTGTTTAAAATTTTCTATCACTCTCACTAAAAGACTTTTCATTTTTTATAAGTTACAAAAAATCATTTTATTAACTAATAACAATTGTTCAACTATTTCTTCTCCAGTCGAAAATCAGGTTTAATATATTGTCGTAGCGGTTGTCTTCTTGTTCTCTATTCAGGTTGGCTGGCGTAGTCTGACCGCCTGACCAGCTGGGTAGTCTAGGGTAAGGTTGGATAATCCAATACTCTGGTTCGGGTCTTCAGGTAGGTGGTGGAGTAGTGCACAAGTCTGGTCATGATCACCTGTAGCTTGCGCAAGTAACACACCATTAAGCGGAGCCTCGGTTTGTGCCTGGGAGGCCGCCTCCGGCGTGAGAATAAGATTATGCACAAACGAGTTTTATGGAAAATATTGAAGATCGAAGATCTTCCATCGTACCTCGTTCAGAAGTATCACGAAACGTACGAATACCTTAATGAACACGTGAAGAACACTTGAGAGTGTTTTCGGATTCTTACAATTTGTGTTCAAGTAATCAATTGACCGACTGTTTACATGTTACATGTGAGTCTATTTATAGAGCTCACTTTATCTGACATGTGACAACCTCTAATTGGCTGGTGTCATTGTGGAGCCCACGAGATTTTTGGTCTTTATTCGATGTGGTTTATTCTTCCCCACAGTCGGAAGAGACTTTGTGCCCCGCTGGGTTGTGAGCCCTCATGTTTTTGTGTCTTGGTGGCCCTCTTTGAATAGAGGTGAGAGTGGTCATGCACACTCTTGTTGTGTTGTTCTATCTCCCTGAGTCTTCTGTTATCCATCCGTCTCGGATGATACAGATCATCTCGCGGATGGCCTTGTTCGAATAGTATCAGGGAGAAGACATGCATTTGTGAGTGAGGAGTCTGGTTATGTGGCCCATGCGTGGTAGATGGCGTGAACGGATGATTGTCATCACGTGGCCCGGGCTGGGCGGACGTGGGCGCGAACGTGCGCAAGGCTAGGCCTGAGATGGCGTGCTCAGATGGTGTGTGTGGATAGCGCGCTCAAATGACATGCGCGGACGCAGACGGATGGCGCGCTCAGATGGAATGCACAGATAAGGACGCGTGTGCGGGCGCACAAGGCTCTCTGCGCACGTGGGCTGACGTCAACAACATTTCTTGATTGATTTTTATTTTTATTTTTTTTGGGTTTGTTTGTTTTTCTATTTTACTTTCATTTGAAACGTCATGCTCATGACTTTTTTCTCTTTAATATGAGTATCATCTTGAATATTTTTGGTGGTCTTGAATTTTCGGTCATTTTGGGTCTTTAACCGACCCGACTTCAACTACTTGACCGGGGTTGTTCGAGTGTTTTGACTATGACCGATTCGAAGTTTGACTTGAGCTCCCTTGCATAGCTGCTGACCGTGCTTCGAGCAAACCACGTGTTGCTTTCTCGTTGGTAAAAAATGATTCTGATTTTTTGTGACGAATCAACAATAGTTAATAACTTTATCTATGAAAATTAGTACTAACATATATAAGATATAGTACTATGCTTATATGAAAATCACTACCAATATAACATACTATCTATTAACAGATGAATGAGAGCCATCAAATTTCCAAGAGCAAATCAAAATCCGAATGTATCCATGTGGATGACAGCAATGCAAGAAGAAATCGAAGCCTTGCACAAGAACAAGACATGAAAACTTGTTACGCTACCACAAGGAAGTAAGGCCAATAGAAACAAATGGGTCTTCAAAATCAAGTGTAATGGCGATGATCAAGTGGAGCGGTATCGTGCGAGATTGGTGGTGAAAGGATATGCTTAGAAAGAAGGTATTGATTTCAATGAAATCTTCTCTCATGTGGTTCAGCTCACAACAATTCGAGTCGTTTTGTCGATGTGTGCTACATTCGACCTACATTTAGAGCAGGTAGATGTGAAGACAACTTTTCTCCATGGTGATCTCAAAGAGAAGATCTACAAGCTCCAACCAGAAAGCTTTGAAGAAAAAAGGCAATGAGAACTTGGTTTGCAAATTGAACAAATCTCTGCATGGTCTCAAATAGGCACCGAGATGTTGGTACATGAGATTTGATTCCTATATCATGAGCCTTAGTTACGACATACTCATTAATGACCCTTGTGCTTAATACAAAAGGTTTGGTGAGGAAAATTTCATCATCTTCTTGTTGTACGTGGACGATATGTTGGTTGCGGGCTCCAACAATGATCGAGTCCAACAATTGAAGGCACAACTGGTTAGAGAATTTGATATGAAGGACTTAGGACCAGAAAATAAGATTCTTATGATGCAAATTTACCAAGACAGAATTAACAGAAATATTTGGATTTCTCAGAAGAATTACTTCAAGAAAAATCTTCAGTGTTTCAATATGTAAGATAGTAAGCCAATATCTACCCATCTTCTTATTAATTTTAAGTTATCCTCTAAGATGTTCGCTAGCAATGAAGCAGAGATGATGAATATGTCTCGAGTACCGTATGCATCAGTAGTGGGAAACCTAATGTTCGCTATAGTTTGTATTAGACCGGACATTGCACATGCAGTGGGAGAAGTCAATTGGTACATGGCGAATCCAGGAAGGGGGCGTTGGAGTGCGGTAAAGAGGATTCTGTGATACATCAAGGATACCTCAAATGTTGTATTATATTTTAATTAGAGCATCAGAATTTACTGTCAGAGGCTATGTGGATGCGAACTATGTAGGTGATTTGGATAAACGAAAATCAATTACGGGATGCGTGTTTATACTTGCAGGAAGAGCTATAAGTTGGGTTTCAAAACTGCAATCCGTTCCAGTGCTTTCTACAACAGAAGCAGAATACATGGCAACTACAGAAGCCTGTAAGGAAGGAATATGGATTAAGACGTCGCTGGAGGAGCTCGGGCACAATCAAGAAAAACTTATCTTGTATTGTGACAGTTAGAGCGCTTTGTATCTTGTAAGGAATCCGACCTTTCATTACAAATCAAAGTAGATAGAAACTCGGTATCACTACGTCTGTCATGTGGTGGAAGAAGGAAGCGTGGATATGCAGAAAATCCACACAAATAAAAATCTAACAGATGCGTTGATGAAGCTGATAAATTATGACAAGTACACGTGGTGTCGATCCTCTTATGGCTTAGCGGTGACGTAAGCAACATGGGACGACAATGTATAAAGAATGGTGTGAAGACACAATTGATTATCATTCAAGTCTCCAAGTGGGACAAAATGTTTGTGGCTTGCTCATAATCCTCCACCTTGGCTCTATGTGGGTAGCTTGCATTAACTACACATTTTGTATAGGTGTCAAGTGGTGGCAAGACATGCGTGTCTCTTTTGACACATGGATGATGGCAAGGATGGTCTGGAGCAAGAAAGTGGCGGCAATCTCTACTATAAAATGGGGAGTTTGGCTTTGTAGAAAATCATCCCAAGTTTCATATGTTTCTTCTCCCAATTAGATAGTCTATATATTTGAGAGTGATTCTCTTAATTTTTTGAGAGATGTGTTCAATTGTTTTCTCCTTGTAAATTAGAGAAAGTGTTATAATTTCAAATATATAGTGAAATTTTTATCTTTTGCCTTTTTTACCCCTATATTTTTGGGAATTTCCACGTAAAATCCGGTGTCTTATTTTGCTTTCATTTTAATTCCTTTCTCAAATACTTGTCCATCGAATCATTTCGATCCTAACATAGTTGATGAGAAAGAAAGTAAAATTGAACCCCTTTTTTTGGTACAAGTAAAATTAATTGAACTTTCTAGTATAACACAAACTAATCTCTTACTCCTTCCATCCTAAAATGAGTGTCCTGTCTGTCTTACATTTTTGTCCCAAAATAAGTGTTCTATTTCCTTCTTAGGAAGTTAGTTATAACGTGAATTACCAAATAACATCCTTATAATTAGTTAATTAGTATCCATTGAGTTTGTTAGAACACATGTGCATTAGTATCCCTTGTCAAATGATCATAAGGGACATAAGAGCAACTATATCACACTATCTAACTTTTTTATTTTTCTCAAAACGGAAACAAATACATTATTTTGGATTATTATTTTTTTAATTTTTCAATTGAGCTACACAATTGAATATAACTCACCATTTTAATCCAAAATTCTACCCACCGGTCTCAATGAGAGTTGGAACTCACAACCTCCCTTATACTCCTATTGGAAAAAAAAAAAATACTAAAAACTTTTTATTTCTAAATGCATTTCACCATGGGCCTATATGGATGGACCGGTTACGTTAAAGCCCAATAAGATAGATTACTTGATTTCCCGACGGATATGGATCTAGTCACCTCTGACCCGGATCCGGTTTAGTCGGAGTTCATTTTCCTGACTTCCATTTCCTTCTCGACCTTCCCGTTACCGTTCCAGTCGTATGTAATTCCGACAAGGTGATAATGAGGTTCCGATCCGTGGCGTGCGTTTGGTCGGGAACGCCTCCTCTTCAAAGAGTCACCGCCACCGCCGTCCTCAACCACCCCCCTACTCTCTACACCGGCGGATCAGATGGCTCCATCCTCTGGTGGAACCTTTCTTCCACCGATTCCGACTTGATGGTAATTCTACTTTTTATTTTTCCTAAACCAGAATTGCGAGCTCCACATGTAGATGAATCTCATATTAGTTAGTTTCTGATTGAAATGTAGCATTGTAGCAACTGTAGGGAAAAACAACTTGATTGTATATGCGCAATTGCATTTGTATATGAGTTGAATTACGTTTTCTTGAGCAAGGCTTTTACCTTTTTATTGGTTACATTTCTGAGTTGCGGAAATGAATTTGGACGCTTAGTTTCTTTCGTTGTTCATTTTCCATTTTGACGTGATCATAGTTTTTTCCATCATAATTGTGAACTGCCACTCTAATTAAGGTCTTAATGTATCAGGAGATTAGACCAGTGGCCATGTTGTGTGGCCATGCCATGCCAATAGCTGATCTTGGTATTTGTAATCCTACCAAAGTACCGGGAGATGGAATAACTGACACTTCAAGTAATGCTGAAGTGAGCTCTAACTCACTTAACTGTGGTGCTTTAATTAGTTTTTGTACTGCTGGTGTGTTATGCGTCTGGAGCAGAAGCGGTGGGCATTGCAGGCGACGTAGGAAGTTACCTCATTGGGTGGGCAGCCCGTCTATAATTCGCACATTGCCTTCAAATTCGAGATACGTATGCATTGCCTGTTGTTTCACAGATGGTTTTCATTTATCGGAATATCATTTTGGGGATGATGTTGAGACATGTGAGCCTTTACTGAATGGGGAAGCTCATTACAGAAAGCCCCCTAAATGTACTGTTGTTATCGTTGATACAGACACTCTCACCATTATACAAACAGTTTTTCACGGGAAGTTATCAATTGGTCCATTGAAGTGTATGGCTGTGGTTTCATCTACTGAAGGCGGGGATCAGCATTCAGCACTTATGGCTGATTCAATTGGTAAGTTACAGTTGGTGACAATCTCAATGGATTCTCACCCAAATAAGGAGGATGGTGATGGATTGCCTGAAATTTCCTCCCATTTGGAAACAAATATATGGAGTGATTGTGTAGGTAAGGGAGGACATGTGGTGTCTATTGCAACTTGCAGGAGCATTATCGCTCTTGTTTTAAGAAACTGCTGCATTTTCAAGCTAGAGAGCGGCGCAACGATTGGCGAAATTTCCTTTCAAGGTAATCATCTTTGTCTTGAAGGCGATAAATTGTATGTTGTAGGAGGCATGTTCCTTGAAAGTGCTGATGCTGGGAATATGTTGAAAACCCAGGAATACTATGAAATGCTTTCTGAAAATTTCGCTGTGTGGAATAACAAAGGATCGGCGATTGTGTATAGGGTATCTTATTTGGATGAGATATTTAGTTTTGAGTCTATTTGTAAGATTCCTGCTGCCTCTTATCCCTTAGATGTGAGGTTGTCAATTTCTCTTGTCTTATTGAATCAATATCTTCTCCGCATTGAATCTGTTTACTCTTACATTGAAGAGCCTATACAATGGAAACCTCGTGTGACGATATGGTCACTGAATGAGAAACTTGAATATGGAAACTTGAGCCAACAATGCAAAATGCTTGGAGATGGTGGATTTTTAGTTGACATGTTTGCAGACTCTACTATGCTTCATGAATTTGAGGACAACAATGGCTGCGGAAATGAATCAGCTTCTCAGCAATGCTCTTATACTAGTTCAGAGTATGTGAATAATGTACATCCAAATTATAAACATCATGGTTTTCTTCAGAAGGGGCGGCTTGTATCTTCTTCCATGATTATCTCTGAAAACCTATACACTCCTTATGCTGTTGTGTATGGGTTTTATAGGGGTGCTATCGAGGTTTTACGGTTTGACATATTTCACATAATAGATTCGCTTGATGATAGTCCATGCAATGTGATGGATTCCAATGTTTCAAAACAGAAATTTTTGGGGCATACTGGTGCTGTACTATGTTTGGCTGCACATCGAATGATGAATCCCACAAAAGAAGGGAGTTTCAATCATGTTCTACTTTCTGGAAGCATGGACTGCACTATCCGCATATGGGATCTTCATACTGGCTATTTAATTACAGTAATGCATCAACATATGGCTCCAGTGCATCAAATAATTCTTCCTCCAGCTCAGACTGACCGTCACTGGAATGATTGCTTCCTCTCTGTTGGTGAAGATGCATGTGTTGCTCTTGCTTCTCTCAGGACATTGCGGGTTGAGAGAATGTTTTCTGGGCATCCTACCTATCCCGCGAAAGTAATATGGGATGGTGCAAGAGGTTATATTGCGTGTCTCTGCCGGAAACATTCTGGAACGTCTGATACCATTGATGCTTTATACATTTGGGATGCGAAGACTGGTGCTCGAGAGCGGGTTCTTCGCGGCACAGCTTCTCATTCAATGTTTGATCATTTCTGTAGTGGCATCAACATAAACTTCTCTGGGACTTTGTTGAACGGAGATACTTCAGTTTCCTCGTTACTTCTCCCCATCGTTGAAGGAGTGAGTTCTCAGTTGCATTCAAATAACTTGGAAAAGGGATTTACTGCAACAAATAGGATGCCTAGTATAACAAAAACAGCTGATGCTTCCAAAGCACAGGTGACTAAGGAAAGTTCTGCAAAGATAATTCCATTCACACCTCCTGTCATTCAAAATAAGAAGCCCGTCAAATGCTCTTGTCCATTCCCTGGGATTGCGACTCTTAGTTTCGATCTATCTTCTTTGATGTTTCTTGGCCAGAAGCTCAAGTTCACCGCAAATTATAACAATCAAGATAACACCCATGTGAAGGAACAATCAACCGAATCACTTAATCCCCACCATATAACTGGTAATGGTGCTTCTTCATTGTGTGGGACCTCAAATCATAGTACTGTACACGAGAAAGATTGGATTAGGTCGTTTGAAGAACGCATGCTACAATTTAGCTTGTCATTTCTGCACATGTGGAACGTAGATAGTGAGCTTGATCAGTTACTGATATCTGATATGAAGTTAAAGAAACCAGAGAACTTCATTGTAGCTACTGGTTTACAAGGAGATAAAGGGTCTTTGACATTGGCATTTCCTGATTTGAGTGCTGATCTTCAGGTACTTTAATGAAATATGCCATATCTGTGGGACTTTTTCATTTTATTTTATATGTATATATAATTAATTTCTTTCAGTTTCTGAGACATAGATATTAATATTTCAGCTTTGGGAATCATCATCAGAATTCTGTGCTATGAGGTCACTAACAATGGTGTCCCTAGCCCAACGCATGATTAGCTTATCACAGTCCAGTTCAGCGGCCAGCAGGTACTAGGCTGCTTTAACCAAAAACTAATAATGGAATCAGTGTGCTTATATTTTAGGTTTCCCATTTCTGAAGTGTTATGTTTTTCAGCCAATTGCCATCAATTCAATGTTACTAGTTGAGTACAAATTTTTGTCACTTTGCTCGAAAAGTATATATGAAAGATCAAGATGATGATAGTTAAATTGTACAATAGATGGTAAGTTGTAGTTCTCACTAATAGGGATGTTGATGCATTGGTAATCTGAAAGTAGTTATGTGTAATTGTATTAATACAGTACACACAGTACACTGCCA
Source organism: Pelargonium myrrhifolium (assembly GCA_036897405.1). Classification (NCBI taxonomy): domain Eukaryota; kingdom Viridiplantae; phylum Streptophyta; class Magnoliopsida; order Geraniales; family Geraniaceae; genus Pelargonium; species Pelargonium myrrhifolium. The sequence goes on from JAYMTK010000350.1 coordinate 13,060, forward strand.
ACACTTCGTTCCCTATTTCCCTTGACACTAGATTTTCCCATATTCATATAGATTTCCCGCAGACAACCATTCATTTTGAAGATTGATCTCCAACATGCTAGCAAAATTCTTTTGCTTTCATAAGCAGCATAGCTAATCCTGTACCTGACATGTTTGTTTTGCAGTGCTTTAGCAGCATTTTACACTCGAAATTTCTCAGACAAATTTCCGGATGTAAAACCACCCTTGCTTCAGGTTGCATATCGTGAGTTTTTTATTTCAGGGCTACTGAGGTTATTTTCTGCATTTTTTACTATAAGTGTCTTGTATTGCAGCTTCTGGCGAGCTTTTGGCAAGATGAGAGTGAGCATATACGCATGGCTGCACGCTCTTTATTCCACTGTGCTGCTTCACGGGCAATTCCTCTTCCTCTGTATAGCCAAAAAGCAACTGACCAGTCAGAATTTAAGAACTCTGTAATTACAAATGGAGAAGTTGAACAGGAATTGTTGGGTGTAGAAGAAGAATCTACAGACATATTGGATTTTGATCAGATACCAGAAAGAGAAGGGATTTCTCAAATGGAGGAATCTAAAATTCTTGAATGGCTAGAATCTTATGAAATGCAAGACTGGATTTCTTGTGTTGGGGGAACAAGCCAGGATGCAATGGCATCTCTCATAATTGCTGCAGCAGCGTTGGCTGTTTGGTACCCAAGTATTGTGAAGCCAAGTTTGGCTATGCTGACCGTTCATTCATTAATAAAATTGGCTATGTCTATGAATGAGAAATACAGTTCCACTGCTGCAGAGCTCCTTGCAGAAGGTATGGAAAGTACGTGGAAGGCATGTCTTGGTTCTGAAATACCTCGTCTTATTGGGGATATATTCTTTCTAGTAGAGTGCGTAAGTGGTGTATCTGCATACTCAGCTAGACAACATCTAACTCTACCTGTTACCATTAGAGAGACATTGGTTGGGGTTCTTCTTCCAAGTTTAGCAATGGCTGATATACCTGGGTTTTTAAATGTAGTAGAAAGCCAAATTTGGTCTACTGCATCCGATTCGCCTGTTCATATAGTATCCCTCATGACTCTTATAAGGGTTATCCGTGGTTCTCCAAGGAACCTAGCAGTGTACCTTGAAAAGGTTAGCAAACTTTGTTCTTCAATCAGGCAATCGATACTAGCTCCATGAAATATGTGAGGCACTTTTCTATTACAGTTTTTTATGTTTCTGAGTTTTTGTTCTTAAAAAAAACATTCATAGGAAATTTTTCCATTGTCATGAATTGCAAGATTGAGTACTTCAAGTGTAATATTTTGGTATCTATTTTTTTAATCCTAACATTTGGACAGGTTTGCAGGCAGTTAACTTTATTTTACAGACTATGGACCCTACCAATTCAGTCATGCGGAGTACTTGCCTTCATAGTTCAATGATGGCTCTGAAGGAAGTTGTGCGTGTATTTCCTATGGTAGCTTTGAACAACACAACAACCCGATTAGCTGTTGGGAATGCAGTTGGAGAGGTTAACAATGCTAGCATTCGGGTATATGATATGCTAAGGTACTGCAACATTAGTCTTTTATTTTATGGATAAGTTGGATTCCCAATTGCTATTGTTTGATTTAAGGATCAGTTGAGCTTACTCGGTGGTTTTGGATGTTTTATCCCCCATGAATATTTTGTGTTTTTTTGATGCCATTTATTTCTCTCTAAATACCAAAACATTTTCAACTTGGATCTTATACAATTAGAGTATCTATAAAAGCTCATCTTCCTCCTTTGGGGGGTGGGATGGGTGAGGACTGAGGAGACACTTCTCTAGTGATGCTAGATATTTTAACTCTTTTAGTAGTTTTAGCTGCCTTTGAATTCATCTACTTATTAAATGTGTTTTTTGTTATCCGCCCACCTTAAATGTAGCGTGACAAAATTAAAGGTTTTGGATGCTAGTGGACCTCCTGGACTACCAAATTTACTTGTAAGATCTTCAGAAATGGCAGTTACCAATGTGATTTCAGCACTGAGCTTTTCTCCTGATGGAGAGGTAACTTCAATTAGTTCATAGACTATGTAAATTCGGGTTTCTTTTGAACATTTAGGCACCGCTATTGCTAGAACCGAAACTTCCTTCTTTTTCCTGAAATGTCATGGTTTGCACTTGAATTTATATGGATGATTGATAGTAAAGGTGAGCTTTCACTGTTTCTTTTAAGTATCAGGACAAACCTTGTAAAATACTGTCTTCTGCATCTAACAGTTTTTTATTTGACTACCAACATGGTTGATTTACATCTGACCCAAAGTTATTTCTGTAGATATTAGACTTCTTCTCTCTGTCTTTTTATTATTTTGTACATCTTGAGGTGTATTTTAAGCCTAGGTCACCAGTTTTTGACCAGGTGAACTCAGTCTGGACAAAATCTACTGTTTTCAGGCTTCCAGTTTAAGTTGGCGCATTTTTTTGTTTGTTTGTTTTTAAGTACAAGATCTGGCTTGCATGGAACAGGGGCTATGTAACCTTTGGTCCCAATTCTCAAGTCGATCCCTTGAACAGGATATCAATTGACCCCTGATAATCTAATATTTAACTGTTAAATTAACAGTCATTTTGGAGCATTGCGATAGTCTGAAAAGATCTTTCAAGACTTAGTAGCAGAATAGCAGTTTCAAGATTGCTCATTATTTCTCCCCATTTTGGTTTGTTTGCCTCCTTGTGCTATTTTCTAGCCCATAAGTCTATGATTGTTACCTTCATTCAATATAGGCGGGAAATTTATCAGATGAAACTGATTCATGCCCTTGTCAACATGTTTTCTCCGTATTTGTTGTGTGTTTTGCAATGATCTCTGAAATGATATCACCCTGGAACGTTTGTACTTCATCTCATTTTCCACTAAATCTATTTTGAGAAAAGTTCATTTGTTTTCATTCAGTTGCATTTTTTCGGTTTCTATATGCTACTATGATTAAAACCTGTCTGTTGGTACCTATTTTACTTGTACAGTCAATGACTTGAAGCAATTAAAATTCAAGAATGTCATTTTTATCCTTACACACACGTTAAATTGTAGGGGTTAGTTGCGTTTTCAGAGCATGGGTTGACAATCAGATGGTGGTCCCTTGGATCTGTTTGGTGGGAGAAACTTAATCGGAACTATAATGTTACTGTCCAGTGCACTAAGCTGATTTTTGTTCCTCCATGGGAAGGATTCTCACCTACTACTGCTAGGTCAAGTATCATGGCAAGCGTAATGGAGCATGCCAAACAGGACGAATCACAGGTAGTTTTCCTCTATCAACTCGCATTATATTCTTGGTCCTGATAATTGAATATTACTCCTGTCCCAAATTAAATGCCCACATTCTAAAAAAAAACCAAAAAATTGTCCCCAAAAAATTGTCTGCTTTCTTTTTTATGGAGGTATTGTTATGTATGAAATACCAACAATATCCCTAATTAAAGTTAGTTAGCATATACTGAATTTGTAATTAAACAAGAGTACAATGGGGCATAAAGGGGGAAAACTAACCCTTAATCTCTACAAAAGTGGGAAAGTGGAAATTTATTTTGGGACGGAGGGATTTTGGTTCATTATTTCTTCTCATAATTCCTCTGTGTAAATCAGCTGTAAGTATGGAAAAGAAGCATGATGCTTTAATAGTAGCACTGGTTTTGTAGTATACTCCCTCCGTTCCAAAATGAGTGTCTTATTTCTCTTGAAATTTTGTCCCAAAATAAGTGTAATCTTTCCTTCTTTAGTAAGTTAGTTATACATGAATCGTCAATAGTATCCTTATAATGAGTTAGTTAGTATCTCTTAACACATGGTCACGAGGATACAACAAGTAAATATACCACACTATCTTCTTAATTTTTCTTAAAATAGAAACAAGGACTCTCATTTTGGGACGGAGGGAGTATTATTATTATTTAGAAATGAGGCTTATTGAGTAATACACTACAACACAATTAAGAACCAAGGGTTCCTTTCAATTGGTCCTCAAAATGGAGGTGAGTGAAAATTAAGTGCTTAAAGTTGAAACCACAAGCACCTCTCAAAGAAAAGATAATTAGATGAGTAGAGATATCTGCATAAATGGTTGTGTAAGTTCCATGGTTAAGAATATCTGGTAACAATCTGATTCAATAGGTGCCAACTTCATCCTGTGCTTACTAACAATATTGTGCTACATAATTAACTGGAACTTTTGTCTTTGTTGATTATAATTTTGTTACATGGACAAGTATTCACTATCTTCATTTTTTAGTTTATGTGAAACAAACACTTCTTACTATTATTTTTAAATCTCTATTTTTTGTCTGAAATGGAAGCCTAATGGGCTGATTTACACAATAGGGAGGAGACTCCTCCTCCCTACCCCACTCAATGGGATTCGAACTCACGACCTTTTCTAGAATAGTATACGTCTTGAACCATCAGGGTGTCCCTAAGAGGAAACCAACGCTTCGTATGTGTATCATATTCAGCTGGGGAAAAAAACCTTGTAACAAATGAGTCACTTTGTTATTTCTTTTGTAGGAGAAGGTGAAGGGTATAAAAGACAAAGACAGTTCGAAACTCGTGATTCGTAATCTTGATCTTTCCTATCGGCTAGAATGGGTCGGTGACAGGAAAGTACTACTTCGGACACATAGCCAGGTCTTGGGTACTTTCTTATTATAAATGTCCTGTCATCATTGTTATGGAAGATTTTGCTTGTGCAGCCTCTAGAATCTAGACAAAGTCTCCTGATGATTGCTCAATTTCAATTACTTCTGTTCTGTCTGTTACTATGGTAGAACTGGGAGGGAAAATATTCTTTGTTGACTCGGTATCAGTTTGGTTTTGGCATTTGAAGTTTGGGGAAGAGTGGGATGCATATTATCTTCTTCTTTTTTTTCTCTTTTTTTAGGGTGGAGAGAACCAAACTTCAATTTTTTGGTGCGCTGTTAATAATAGGAAATCCATATTTTCAATGATTCAACTGTTATTGCCCGTTGTCACATTTTTTTTGCCGGATATACCTTTTAAAGCATTCCTGTTTATGTTGTGAAAATTGATAAGGTATATATATAGTTTGATTATATTTGAATTGTAACAAGTGTAAGCAGTTGAGATGTTATATTATATTCCATGGTATCTTCTTGTTGTTGTTTTGTTTTGTCCCACGAAACTTGCCCTGGATTTCTGGCAATCTCAAGTCATGGCACGGAAATGGTGTTGTATTGAAATTATTTGTTGTTTTCATATAATTTTATATTAAAGATGAGTGTGATTTGTAGAAGGATTTCGGGTAGATGTGCTTAAAAGTCAGCACAAATTTATAACCTAATAATTACATTAGAATTGTGAAGTCTAAAATGCAATCTTCCAACGTATTGGTGCGGCTTCCTGGTAACTACAAGTGTTTCTTTAGTGGTTTGATAGAGACTGCTATATGGACAAAATGAGAATCCATAGGAATGTGATGTGTAATTGCTCATGCGAATGGAATGGAATGTAACAAGAGGGACATAAGCCTAATCGTCCCTCCTAGTGCTTGCATACCTACCTTTACTTTTATTTGTTTCAATTTTATTTTTGCTATATATGGCATCAGTATCTCCTACTCCTAGTCGGCTTTTCTACATTGAGAGCCCATTTCTTACCGGACGATTTTAAGAGCGCATTACCCATATTAGTCGTGTGCATTTATATAAGAACACAATTTGTAGAAATGATAATAGGGTTGGGGGGGGATGAATTTTGCATTTCTCGTCTCCGTCCTTGTCCTTGTCATTTCCTCCTCCCATTTCCCAATGTAGATTTGTTACTTTTGAAAATGATTTTAAAATTATAATTCAATCTTTTTTACTATATTACATAATAAGTATCAATAATTTATAGCATAGACTCATGAAAATATAATCATAATAATAGAAAGAAAAAAAATAATATCAGTCATAAAGTTAATGACTGAGACTCAATTAAACCTGAGAATTTGACGTGTCACGAATTGACATATATACTCATTCTAGTAAATTTGTGAATTCGTGGTATCAACTCGTCCCCCAATGAATCAACAAAAGAGCTTCCGTTGCTCCCCTCGTCCCCAAGCAAGTCAAGAAAGGAGCTTTTGTTGCTCCTCAATGTTGCAATTTGAAAAGGCTATGCCGTTACATTATTATATCATTTGAGCACAAAAAATATGCTCCCTCATTGCCCATTGATTGACCGTTGCGTCTCTCGCCCGAGCGCCCTTATAGAACATGACCATCATGGAGGCCTCAAAGAAGTCAACAATATTTAGCTCCCAGAAGAGAGATTTGAGTCCCCAAGGAGAGCTTATCACCTCTTCTCAACACTTCGTTTTCACAAGAGAGCTTTAAGACCCCAATGAGAGCTCTTTAAATCTCTTCAACACTTAGCCTTTACAATTGAGCTCTTAGGTTACCCACCTAACTAGGTCACCTTCAAAATACTCTGCCTCATCAAGTCACCTCTAAGACTCTGCTTTATCGAGTCACCTTCAAAATTTCCTCCCTTACCAAGTCACCTCTAAATTCCCTACCTCGTCGAGTCACTTCCAAAAATTTCTATGCACATCATCGGTTCACTACCAAACCTCCCCACCTCATCGGGTCACCTCCAAGACCTCTCATATCGCTAGAACATTAGGAAACTACCCGAAGTGGTAGAGCCTCTCCTAAGGGCTCCACTCTACCTCCTAATGCTTAGAGGGGAAAATGGAGCTTAACTGGCATGCAAATAGGAGCACTAAACTACTTACAGATCGAACTAGAATCAAGGAACTTTATGGGATATCCTCCCTGATAAACTCCTTCCTAACTCTAATTCCCTTTTCTTACGCAAAAATACTAAGCGCGTTTTCGCTAACTCACAAACAGCGCAACTAAAATGTTACCAACACGCGAGTAGGTTATAAAGCGAACCCCATGTCACCAACAACCAACCATACGACGACACGTAACAAGTTTGGTTTATAAGTATAAATACTCACTTCTTGGTAAGAGAAGAGATCACTCAATTTACACAGAGACTCTCTTTCAACTTTCTTTTTCTAGAATTCTCTATCCCCCTAGAGACATGTGGTTTGAATTCTCTCATAGGTATCTTTGGCTTAAATTTAAATCTTGTTTTACGTAAAAACTCTGAAACAAGGGTCAACGCCTCTGGCTTCGCCCCCAGGGGCCCAAGTCTTTCCAGTTCTATTCCTAAAATTCTAAACTTTGAACTTTTTAACAAAACTATCATTTCACGTAGACAAGACGATAACATCAATCCTCTTGTGCTCCTTTAACACATTTCAAATGGCGCATCATATACAAATACCACAAAATTACAAACAAAAATGCTAATATCATATTATCATTTGTAACAATTTATTGATATGTCAAATTGTCAAGAGTCTCTTAATTTGGATATGTAATGAAACTATAAAAATAACACAAGATCATAAACAAAGCAAAGCAAGTAGCATTCCATTGATCAAATATGATTTCGGGGGTTTGAAAAGAAGAAAAATAAAAAATTATAGTACCTAGTACATATGATATGGTCATCATACTCATAGGTAGAGAGAAAACACAAGATTAACACCGCTACCTGTTGCGTACTACTTGTGGTGATCTCCATTATTTCTCGCATCATCATAATCATCATCCAATTATCTATCCCCGCAAGTATGGCCATTGACAACGGTGTCATCAAACTCCTGTTTTCATTACTTGATATGATGAGCTACCTCAAAACAGTTCTCATATGGATATATCCATTTTTAGCCGTCTCTCTATGTACTATATATTCCAACCCCTTTGTCCCATGCAATTCATATACTCATCCAACAATTCCTAATGGGGCATATTCATGCATGGCTTGTGCTCTTCTTTTCTATCTTGGCTACCCATTTGAGTGTAGCCTATGCCTATGACTACCAAGATGCACTTGGTAAATCCATTTTGTTCTTCGAAGGCCAACGCTCCGGGAAGCTTCCCTCCGGCCAGCGAGTCCAATGGCGGGGAGACTCCGCCCTCTCCGATGGCAGTCCTAACAATGTGAAATTGGTGGGAGGGTACTATGATGCTGGTGACAGTGTGAAGTTTGGTTGGCCAATGTCATTTACTGTCACCTTGTTGAGCTGGGCTGCTGTGGAGTACCCTAAGGAGCTCTCTTCTGCTAAGCAACTCACCTATCTTGAAACCGCTATTCGCTGGGGCACTGACTTTATTTTGGCTGCTCACACTTCACCTACTACTCTCTACACTCAGGTCCCTTAAATTCTTATTTATACGACTAAGTAACATACTCTGTTAGGTTTCTAATGTTTACCTGAATTGTTAGGTGGGAGATGGGAATGCTGATCACCAGTGTTGGGAGAGACCCGAGGACATGGACACTCCTCGAACACTCTACAAAATAGACTCTGCTTCGCCGGGTTCTGAGGCCGCGGCTGATGCTGCAGCTGCTCTTGCTGCTGCTTCTATTGTCTTCAAAGGAACTAATTCCACCTATTCTGCTACCCTCCTAAGCCACTCAAAAACAGTAAGGACAGAATTTTTTTAGTCTCCATCAGATGTGTATAAATCCAAAGGCCTAATTGTTGTTGTTGTTTGCGCGCGCAGCTCTTCCAATTTGCAGACACATACAGAGGATCTTACACAGCATCTTGCCCTTTCTACTGCTCGTATTCCGGGTATCAGGTACTAATGCTAGCTCTCGAACTAAATGTGCAATTAGCAAGGTCCGAGGACTTATTCGCTCTTATTGTTATTAAGGATGAGCTGCTATGGGCTGCGGCTTGGCTGTACAAGGCTACCGGAGAAAGCAAATACTTGAGCTATGTTACAAACAACCATGGATGGAGTCAGGTCGTGTCCGAGTTCAGCTGGGATAACAAGTTTGCTGGAGCTCAGACACTACTAGCAAAGGTATTTATTCATTGTTTCGTTTGCTATCAACCAAGAAAGTTACTTGATTAAGCATCTCTGTTCTGTTCAGGAATTTTATGGCGGACAAAAGGGTTTGAGTAAATTTAAGAGCGACGCGGACTCATTCATATGTGCATTGATGCCGGGAAGTAGCTCTTTACAGATCAAAACAACTCCCGGTACACATAATGAACATAACTTGTACATATCATCTTTTTAAAAGATCTATACATACACATAACTTTGTGTAATTGATCAGGTGGTCTCTTGTACACAAGAGACAGCAGCAATCTGCAGTATGTAACTAGCTCTTCCATGTTGATGCTCATCTATTCCAAAACCTTAAATTCATCCCATATTGGAGGAGTGCAATGTGGGTCTGTCAAGTTTTCACCCTCTCAAATAAGAAACTTTGCAAAATCACAGGTACATCAATTCAGCTACATATGAGTATATAAAGTTGGTCATTAAGTAGCATTTATAAGTATACTATGGATTGGATCAGGTGGACTATATACTAGGAGACAACCCCAAGAAGATATCATACATGGTGGGCTTTGGGAGCACATACCCTAAACAACTGCATCACAGAGGTGCATCCCTTCCCTCAATCAAAGCTCACCCGAGCAAGATCGGGTGCAACGAAGGGTACTCGAGCTACTACTCTACGAGTGAAGCCAATCCGAATACTCATGTGGGTGCAATTGTTGGAGGTCCTGATTCGAACGACCAGTTCAAGGACCAGAGATCTGACTACTCTCACTCTGAACCTACCACTTACATGAATGCTGCATTTGTTGGCTGTGTAGCTGCTCTGCTACCTCAGCACAACAAATTGCAAGCTAGTGATAATGTGCTTCAATTCACAGCACCTCAAGCTCAACACAACCAAACATTTGGTTGATCACTTTCTGATCTGTAATTCCAAGATTGATTGTACCAAAATAAACTACAAATATTGTTGTGGATATATATTTCATTATATTTTCATCTTTGCATCGATCAAAAAGTATTAATAATGTAACCAAAACCTCAACCTTGATATATATCGGCTGAAACTCTCAGCCATGCGGCTTAATGAATTTGTGGACATTAAAGTAATCTCAATTAATAAATAATGGCTGAAATTACGACACTCATTTCACTATATCAAATTAATTAACCTCAATTATAGTAAACTTGACAAAATAAGATTGGAATAGTGTTTTTTTGGTGAAAAAAAGTACTTGACTAATTATAGGAAATTTGGTTGGTTCATCTTCCTCTCAAGAGAGCCTTCTCTGCAGTGTCCATCTCTTCCAAGATCCTGACCTTCCGTTTGGACGGAATCGGAGTGGTGGGCCCGAAGCTGACATAGTGGCCGGAGACGGCATTGAGGGCGGAGTAGACGTCCCGGAAGGAGGAGCGTCCGAGCAGGTTCTTCTCTCTCCGGTACTTGGCGACCCAAGAATTGGACGCTTCCCTGAGCTCCGTCACCGCCTCCGCCACATTAGGGTCGGTTTTGTCCATGTTGATGGTGGTCCTCACCTTGTTGATCACCTCTTTCGTCTCTTTTACGTACTCTTCGTCCTCCTCCGCCAATGCCGGTGGCACGGCGCCGGAGAAAAACCAAGCGGCTGGGGAGAGGACGGCGGTGGCGGCCACGGCGAGGGACAAGAACTCACGGCGGTGGGAATTTGGGATTGGTAGTGATTGGGCAGTTGAGGTGGTGGTGGTGGTGAGTTTGGGCTTGGTGGATGCGAGGGGTTTGGGTTGGGAGGTTGGGGTTATGAGCGTT